>PVIA01004470.1:0-137402 GCA_004024845.1 Tonatia bakeri
CACACCTGCCGACATCACACTGAGTGTTCAGCAGTTTTTGACCAAATGGCATGACTCCCACGTGCCACCCCCCATTCACCTGATCTTGCCCCAAGTAACTTTATTTTTGTTTGTTTCACCATATGAAAGAAAGTCCTCAAAGAGAAACATTCTGCTAATGTGGAATAGGTGAAACAAAAAATGGCAAAAGCACTAAAAGGCATCAAAATCAATGAGTTCAAAAGCTGTTTTGAGCAGTGGAAAAACATCTCAGTATATAGATTGCTTCAAATGGAGAGTACTTTAAAGGTGACTGAAGTTTAAACATGCAATAATAAACACCCAATATTTTATAAATAATTTTTGGGGTCTCCCCTTATATAGTTATAAGTGAGTGTTGTGTCTAAATACTTCAAATACAGGTGTGGGTAAAAATAGGCCTACAGGTTTTTTTGTTTGGAAAATAAAACAATAATTAATAAATACTAATACAAAAATGAACCCTGTGTTTCATGCACTCGCAACTGTAAATCTACTTTTGCCCACTCTTGTATATGTATATTCCTTTGCCTGTTCTTTTTTTAAAGAAGACATATGTTTAAAATGCAGCTTCCTTTATTTTATTTTGACATAAGGAAAGAAATGGTATTTGCCATTCTCTGACTGGCTTATTTCACTTAGTGTAATGTTCTCCAGGTTCATCCATGCTGTTGCAAAGGGTAAAATTTTACAGTTTCACTCATATGTGGAATATAGTGAGCAAGCTGAACTAACAAGGAAAATGGGGACAGACTCAGATGGAGAGGAGAATGACAGCTAGCAGGAGTCAAGAGGTGAGGGGGCAGAGGGATTGAGCAAAAAGGAAGAAGGACTCATGGACATGGACAACAGTGTGCTGATTGTTGGGGGGAGGGTGGTTAAAGGAACTAAATGGTAATGGAAAAAAAATACAACGACGATTAAATTTTTAAAAAGCAAAGAAAGAAATTGGATAAAAAGAATAATTATTTTAAAAATAAAACATTGTAAATGTTTCCTGACATATCAGCAGTTTTCTGTCACAGAAAAAAAATAACAAAAATATTGGCTACAATAAAAATCCCAATAAAATATTACTGATTATCACATTAAGAAATCTTCACTTGTTCTTATTTTTGATCCATGTGCACTTAATCATCCAATACATGTAGGAAATAAGTTAGTCAAATGGACAAAATAATTATAATAAACATACATTTCCATGGTCAAGTATAGTAGTCATTCTCATTAATGTGAGTGGTCTGAGAAAACTTGATGCTTAAATGTTTAAATAATCAACAAAATATTATTAATTTTTAGGAAGTAGGCAGAACTCACAGCTTGGAAAACTAACAATGCTTAATATTATAGCCTCTAACTAAAAAATATGAAAGCTCACAGAAATTTTATTTTGTGTATAATAATTATCAGCTGCTTTCCCCACATAGTACAAGCATTCAATATAGAAAGATATGTAAAGATATGTCATTTTTTTCCTCTCCAAAAAAAATCTTTATAGTCACTCTAAAGAAAAATATTATTCACAGAAAGTGACTTCAAAGTTAAAAGCATAGGAGTCTTGGGAGAATTGTAGAAAGGCAACACATTAATATTGTTAATAATTATTCCTATAGCAATGCTTTTAACGTTCAGGGAAAATGATACCTGAACAGTGCTACCTAGTGTGATGCCAAAAAGTTACAATTAGCCAAGAAGAGAAAAACAATTAAAAAAGAAATAAAGAAAAATCAGAGGCATAGAGATGTTTATGTGTGGGAAGGCTTAACACATATTGAAGAGTCCAATTTCACCTAAAAAGAGCTCATCTATGGCAATCATAATAAACAAATATATAGGACAGCCGGGTGATAACTTGAAAACAACCTAGAACAAAGTTTTTAAAATGGGAAGTAAATACAAAATTATCAAATTATTCTTGTAGAGAAAAAAATGAATATTTTCCTAGGTCTACACACAAAGCTTTAGTTTCTTAACAACTGGGCATTGTAATCTTATGCCCACTGAACAGACCCAGTTTTTCTTGTTTATAGTAGAAAGTGAGTGATATAACCTAAATGGTACTTTGTTGGACAATCTCAAATTAACATATTACTTGTTCTGGGGTTTAGAAGTCCAATTAAGCTGTTGCTTTTCAGCATGTAATCAAGCTTTAAACTAAAAACTAGCATTTTCTCAGTAGGTCTAATATAAAAGTCCTTGAATACAACAAGGTTCTCCACATTCCCCGCTGGCTTTTAATGTTGCATCTAGATGGTAAATTAGTTCCAGTAGCATAATTCTTAGCTTTTGGCCCTTTAACTTCTTACATGTCTTAATCATATAGGGTTTTATTTAAATAGTTCTTTGTATTCACTGATTTTTTTGTTTGTTTTTTTGAAATATATTTTGTTGATTAGGCTATTACAGTTGTCCCATTTTTTCCCCCTTTATTCCCCTCTGGCCAGTATAGCCCTACCCTCCAGTAATCTCTCCCTTAGTTCATGGCCACTGGTTTTTCATAAAAGTTCTTTGGTTTCTACATTTCCTATACCATTCTTAACCTCCCCTTGTCTATTTTGTACCTATCAATTATACTTCTTATTCCCTGTAGATTTTCCCCCATTCTCCACTAATCTTCATCTGATAACCTTCCATGGGATTTCCATTTCCATTTGTTCCTGTTCTAGTTGTTTGCTTAGTTTGTTTTTGTTTTTTAGGTTCAGTTGTTGACAGTTGTGAGTTTGTTGTCATTTTACTGTTTGTAATTTGGACCTTCTTCATTTTCTTAGATAAATCCCTTTAACATTTCATATAATAATGGCTTGGTGATGATGAACTCCTTTTACTTAACCTTGTCTAGGAAGCACTTTATCAGCCCTTCCATTCTAAATGATAGCTTTGCTGGATAGAGTAATCTTGGATGTAAGTATTCACCGAGTTTGTACTGGCCTAATTTGAAAACCATAGCATAGCTCGTCAACCTAATACTTGAAGCCATAGTATTGTTGTAGTATATGTGCTCTTATTTGGAAACCACAATAGAGGACAATATTTATAAATACATTAAAAGTTGATGGTGTTTTCATAGTCTAAATTTTCCAGTTATGCTGAATATATAAATATTGGGACTTATTACTTTAAAACTGTGGTCCTCCAACTTTAGTGTGCACAGATTATCTAGTTCACTTATTCAAAGAAATGATGGGTCTCAATCACAGATATTTTGTTTTTGTAGGTTTGAGTTGGAGTCCAAGAATTTGCATTGCTAAAAAGTTTTCAGGTATAACTGACGATGGTGTTCTGACAATATGCTTGTAAAAATATTACTTTTGAATTTTTGATTCCATGTTAGTGGTATGATATTAAGGCAGACACTCAATGCCTCCAAAACTTATTGTCCACTTTCTTACGCCCTAAAAGTAATTATGTCAAGACACTGTTTTAAGAATTATAATCCACTAATTCAGCATAGATTCTCACACAATTGATAATTAGTAAATGCTAACTACCAATCTTCCCTTCCTAAAGTTTATAGTTACATAATGGCCAGCTAAAACTTATAATACACACAGAAACACAATTTTTAAAATAGTTATTTAAAAGTTTTTTTTGGAGGATGAGAAGAGAAGAATCTTAAATCAATGTTGAGTCTGAGACTGGCCTTAGGAAGATCAGAAAAGGCTTATTCTTTTCTGACTGCAGGAATAATCAAGCATGTCCATGTCATCTTGTTCCTTAACAGTCGTTATTAGAATATGTTCAAAACAAAACACAAACAAACATAAAATAAAACAATGAGATCATGAACATGCTACACAAGTTACTAACATTTACCCAGTGCCAATGCCAGAGACAAGTAGAAATACATAAACACACAAAGGTTTGCTGCAGGTATCACCTGAGAGAGTAACTAGCCAAGAGGGACCATGATAACTTTGACAGGTTGCTGAAGGACCAGCCTGAGAAGGTGATGCTACACTTTTGTGAGTATTGCCACCAGGATCTTCACCAGGTTTCAATAGTGAATATCAAAAAAACCCAGTCTTGTTGTGGGCATGATGAGAAGAAAAGTTAACTTTTTGAAAAATGCCCAGGGGAAAGTAAAAAACATTTGAAATATGCCCAGAGGGATCTCTAGAACAAAGGACTGTACATTCTTAACAAAATTACTTAAAGAGATCTTTATCTGGCCTGGGGAAGTATTATTATTGGATAACCACAGTTGCCTCTAGACATTGTGTCTCACAGAAGAGAGGAAAAAAATAAAAAGGCAAAGAAACACTTCTGAAGGGCCAGCATGCAGACTATAGAAAAACCCAAAATTTAATCACAATATTAGATAATGCTTTCTCTACCCAATGCTTTCATACCACAATAAATGTGTTCCAATATAATAACAGAGCAGATTGTACCTGAGAGCAAATAGACAAAGACTTTATTTAAGGAGTTATTAGGAAAATCCAAAACACAGGACAGCAAAGGTGGGAAAAAAAAACACAAGGAAAGCAGAGGTAATGAAGTCTCTAATACCCACAGCTGCTTAAAACACTAAACACAGCCATGTAAAATCTCAAAGTAAAGACCTATCTACCTTAGTTCGTATGACTTGGTAAATCATGTATAGTTTTCAAAAAAAAAAAAAAAAGCCCCCAAAACCCATAATGCATGATGAATATAGGAAAAATGTAGTCTAAAGAGAAAAAGCAAGCATCAGAATCAAACTCAAGCATGACATAGATTTTGGAAATCTCAGGGAGAGAATTTAGATAACTGATTAATATGTTAAGGGCTTTAGTAAAAAAGTAGACATAGACAATATGCAAAAATACATGGATAATATAAGCAGGGAGTTGAAAAGCTCTAAGATAAAAATCAAAAAGAAATGCACAAACAAACCAACAACAAAAAAACAACAACCCTACTGATATAAGATCATCAGTAGACTGATGAACTACAGAATAAATCAGTGTGTTTAAAGATAAATCAGAGAAAATTGCCAAAATGAAAGCAGAGGAAAAAATAAAATTTAACAAGTAACTAAGGAACTATTACACAACTCATATATGTATAATAAAAGTACCATGAGAAAAAAAGTGAGAAAAAAATGTTTGAAGCAATGTGTTAGAATTCCCCCAAAGTAACGAGAGACAGTAAATCACAGAAACAGAAAGAACACCAAACAAAATAAATACCAAGAAAAATTTATAGTTAGACATATCATATTCAAACTTCAGAAACATATAGACAATGAGTAATTTTAAAATAAACCAAGAAGCTGGGGAGGGGGCACCTTACCTACAGAGGGGCAAAGATAAGATTTTATCAGGCTACTTACCAAAATCCATAAGAACAAGAAAAGAGTGAAGATATTTAAAGTGTTGAAAATAAAAGCCCACCAATCTAAATATGCAGCAAAATTATCATTCAAAAGTGATAGAGAGAAAGGACTCTCTTAGCCAAACAGAAACTGAGAGAAATTATTACTTGAAGCCTTTCCTTATAGGAAATGTCTCTCCAAGGCTCTTTCTTGGAGAAACTTAGATCTACATGAAGAAAGAATGTGTGTCAGAAAAGAAACAAATGAAGTTAAAATAAAAATTTTCATTCTTAGGTTACCTGATAGATAACTGCTAATTAAAATGATAAAAGAAATGTGTTTTTATGGATAAGTAAAATGAATGACACCGATGTTATAACAGACTGGAGGGAGGAATTGGGAATAGTCAGTTATAAATTACCTGCACTAGTGTGAAGTGGTATGGTGTTATCTGAAATTAGACTTAGTTTAGTTGTAAACGTATATTGTAAAATCTAGGCAATATTCATGAAATTTGTATGAAACGGAAGTAAACTTGATACGCTAAGTGAGAAGAGAAATGAAATTATATAAAAACCTTATTAAAACCAAAGAAGACAGAAAAGAGGGAAGACTAAAAATATCAAAAAAGGTGCAACAAATAGAAAAGTTAAAGATATGGCAGGTAATAATTCAACTACATTAATAATTACTTCAAATAGGAATGGTCTAAATATACCAATTATGAGAGTAAGATTTTTAGGTGAATAAAAAAATCCCAGCTACATATTGACTACAAGAAACCCATTTTCAATATAAAATCACAGAAATATCAGTAGTAAAGAGATGGAGAAAAGTGGGTCATGGTAACACTACTCAAAAGAAAGCTGAAGTAATTACATGAATCACAGGCAAATTTGACTTCAGAATGAAGAACATAATCAGGGAGAAAAAAGGGCATTACATAATGATAAAAGAGTCAGTTCTTCACAAATACATCTAATTCTTACTTGTATGCACTTAAAAACAGAACATCAAAATATATGAGGTAAAAATATGATAACACTGAAAAAAATCTGCTGTTGTAGCTAAACATTTCAAAACTTCTTGATCAGTAATTGATAGACAAAGCTAATCTAACATTTAATCAAATAAATCTAACATTTATAAAAATATTTCAATAATAGCAGAATACAAATTCTTGTCAGGCTTACATGAAATATTCAGAAAGACAAAACAAACCCTGGATCATAAAACATACATTAACAAGTTTAACAGAAGTTATACAAAGTATGTTCTCAGACCACAGTGGAATTATATTAAATAAATAGCTGAAATATTCTAAAACATTTAGAGGTTAAATGTATACTTCAAAATAACACTTAGGTGAGAAGTAAAGTGATTTATTGAAGTGCTGGCCACCTGAGAAGATGAGAAACTCTCATTTCAAATCTGATGGCCTCATCTCAGTGCCCTCAGGGGATTTTAATGAGGAGGAAGAGGGAAAGCAGAACTCAGAGAACAAGTGGGGTGGTCGAGAGTTCCCTGTTGAGGGGACTACATGCAGAACAGCATAGTCTATTCTGACAAAGACCTGGAACTAGTCAGGTGATGGTCTGGTGTGAGTCATTCTGATTTTTGTTATCTTGGTTTTACGTCATCCTGGTTTTACAGATAAAGGTCAGCAAATCTCCTAGAGTTGGGGTGTCTGCGGATCACAGTCTATATCTTTGAAGTTAGTTCCTAGGATTCCTATACAAAGGTGCTGTTTCTCTGCAATGTACATATTTGCCAGAGTCAGCATTTACAAAAATAGGTCAAAAGAATGGTGTGGTGAGTTACGATTCCCCACTGTTATAAAAGCAGTGCTTATAAGGAAACCTGTAGCACTAAATGCATATATTAGAAAAGAAAAAAAGTTATAGCCAATAATCTAAGCTACCATCTCTGGAAATGTGCGAAAAGTACAATGGAAGCCCAAAGCAAACAGAAGAAAAGAAATATTAAGTAGTAGAGCAGAAATCAATAAAATTATAAACAGGAAATAGAGAAAATCAACCAAACCAAAGACTTTCCTTGTAGAATATTAGCAATATGCATTGCTTTCTGGAGTCTTTGTTTCAACAAGTTTCTGCATCTGTGAAATGGAAATAATAATATGTACACTTAGATTGTGTGAAATAAAAGATCAGATAAAAATGCATGTGGCACACAGTAGGAACAAATTACATGTTTGGTGTCACCACTTTTAAGGCTGTTTTGTACTAGACACTGATGTCAATAATAGATGTGATAGAGGTACATCCCCAGAGTCCTCAATTCAATACAAATATTAAAGGGGAGAGGTCGAATTATCCATTATACCTCCATAAGAAATACCCTGCACACTTATTGCTAGAAGACATCATTTAATTTTATATCTAGTATCTGAAGTTTAACTATAATGGTAGATTTATAATCTGTCTCTTTGTTCAAACCCTATAAATGGAAAGCTTATATTTTTAAAAATATCTACTCAGTAGATTTCTCTTCTATAGCTACTTTATAAAACAATCTCACAGATAAATCACTTAGATTTTGTACATAAAAACATGACAGTTACAAGTGACAGCTGTGCATATTGATGTTTTATCTTAAGGGTAACAGAAAAAGAGCCTTTAATGATACAATTTTTAACAGAAATAGTGAAGATTCAGCATTTCTTGATTTTTCTCTATAATAGGCAGTCCCCAGAGAGTCGGTGTTTTAGAACAGTAAAAAGCCTGCCGATAATGTGACTGATATAGAACACTCAGATCCAGAGGGTGAACGGAAATGTTTAATGTCCTTGGATTGCACTCAGATGAGAGTCAGACAAATCCAATTATGGCATTTATAATTCAATAACTTGCTTCCCCTCCCTACCCCAATAATCTCATCAGCTCCTACTCCTCTTAAAGAAACACAAAAATATTTATCCTGTACCACGCCATGTATTGTTATAAGTGGAACAAATGGTAGCATTAAACTTAGAATACTGGCTTATTAGATAGACCAATTTAAAACTAAATATATAATGCCAGTACAATTTCTCTTTCATTGAGACTACTATTCACTATTTTACTGGTTTTATTTGTGATGATTTTAAAGATCATTGTGGGGAATAATACATTACTACTAGAACAGCTAATAAGAAAAGATTCCAACTATATATGCAGATGGTTTGTGTGGGCTTTGGTTTCAGAATTCCTGGGGAAACATCTTGACTCTCAGATCTTTCCTCCCCAGTACTTGTAAGATCAATGCAACTCCTCTAGCAGAAGTTAAATCTTATAAAAATACCCTTAGAAGGTGAGAAATGTTGATGTCATTTCAAATTAAAGTATAAATAAACATTCAACATTTTATAGAAAAAGGAATGCTACAAACCATAAGAAAGAAGTGCATATCACTACAGACAAAAAGAGTCAAAAGAGCACAGAAAGCAAAGTTAGACGTTTAGAAAACAATGTTTTTGCACGTGGTGTGCTGCATTGTATTGTGTTCAAGAACCAAAACCAGTTATTGAATGTTATTGATTTGATTACTTTAGTACACATATGTTTAAACAGTTTCTTTTTCCTGAAAATTAGCAGTGAAATTGTGACTAATGTAAAATTTTTCAGTTTGGTGTTGTCAGAGACAAGGGGGAAATGGAATCACAATAAAAGATAGAAAGGTACAAAAACCATACAAACTAAAGAATCGAGCCAGGGAATACACTTGTTGGCTAGCAGACATATGGTGGAACTTGATAAAAGAGACAAGAGGTTATTTGTGCAAAATTAATCAAGGAGATAAACATCTGGAACCTGTAAGAGCAAACTTTCTACATAGTCAAGGAGCCCTAGAGTGAGGTGAACAGCTGCAGAACACATTTCACCTGCTTAAAAATAAAACACAGTATGGTCTTTCTCAATATAGTGCTAGCCTTGGAGTTGAGAAAAACCTGAGTTCAGACTCCATTTACAACTCTATGACTACTAATAAAAGTAACTGTTTTTCTCTGGGGCAATAACACCTACTTATACCAACATAATAGGAATTTTGTAAAAACTAATATATAAAATATTATCCTTCCTAAAAATGGATTGATTGAATTAAGATATCATTCTTTTAGGCTTTTTTAAATGCATGATTCCCATGGTTTAGTTTTCATTCTGGTTGACTCCAGGTGAGACTGTTTAAACATTCTTCTCTAAATAAGGAGACCTTAAAACTCCTAAAACATCCAAAATATCTATAATGATTCTTAAACAGTAGTTAAGCTTCATTTGCTTTAGACATATTCCTTATCTGATAAATGAATTTCTTTCTGGTGTTATTGCTTTAGACTTGAACATCGTCTGGAATAGTAGGCAGATTTTTCTAAGAAATCTGGAGTCAGTTACTGATTTACTGGCATTAAAGTCATAGAAAGGATAATACGGCCACTTTGCCCAAGGTATGCTTGCGTTCCTTTGTTATTTATGAGTCACTGGCACTGCTGGAAAACAAACAGCTGCATCAGTGTTTTCCTGGATATTAAAGTCACTTTTATTGATGCTTCTGAACTTGATCTATCATCTCATAGGGACACCGCAAACAAAGCCCTTGTAAATATACAATTTATTACCAAGGGACCTAGTTAATGAAAATATTTGCTGTGTGTAAGAAAAGCTACAATTGTCTCTTTGGAAAACATTCAAATTATATTTCCACTTATGTGTTAGTAGGAGGTTTCCTTGGGTGTTTGTCTTTACCTTTCTTTGTTAAAACCTCAGTCAGATGATTATTGATCTTTATTCTACAGAGACAGCCTTAAATGTGAAGAAGCTGTATATACTTAGAATATCATGAATGTATTAGAGAAATGCACCTCTACTCTCTCTGTAAAGTAAGATTTATTTATTTTATAAGTTGAGTATAGTAAATAAAATATCATATTTAAGTTACTGACTCATAATTAGAAGTTATTTTGATCCTTAGTCTGTTAGGAAAAGTTTAGCATGCTAAGTAAAAAAAGAAATAACTTATGCCATTATTAATCACTCCAAAACACTTTTCTGCTACAGTGCAGACAGTTTGAACTACTATTGGCTCTCACCTCAAATTAGAAAAAAAAAGCATTCAAGAGAGTTTCATTCATCACAAATATTTACCTATTATTTTTGATGGAGTCTATGCATATTTCACACAAGGAAAATGCCCAATTAAGTCCAATATTCTATTTCAAACTATGACATAAATCTTTCTTCATAAAACAGGTAGTTTTCTTTTGAGGTGGCTCAGATTGCAAGATGACTGAAATGCTATAATTTTTTCAAAAGAAACTTAACATAATATATTAATTTCATTTCAAGAGGAAAATAAGACAATGCATTATATATGGATATGAAATAGGCTATGGCTTTGTAAGTTACCATTTTCCCCTTTATTTCCTGAAGAATAAACAAAAACAACCAAAATATAAAGAAGCAAATAAAAAAATGATCAACATTATTTTTTGTCAAATTGAGGACATACAATCCACACATTCTAAAATGCATGTTAAGTCTCTTCATAGCTGAGCTGCACACAGCTTGTGTGGGAGCAAATGGAAGGGCAAGCAGCAGAACATGTCAGAAATCCCCAATAAAAATTTAGGTTCTGCAGAGTCTTATCTTGATGTGGAAAACAAATCACTTGCTCTCACTCGGCTTCAGATGGATTAAGAGAACCATGAACAACATGATTATATAAAGAATCCTCCATATGGTCTCTGTGATAGCAAAAAAAAGGTGGGAGAAGCCACCTAGACACTCTCTGAATCCACCTCCACAGAACTTCAAGACAGGAAACTCCAATTTGTTATGATTTTTAATACAAAGAAACTAAAAGCCATTTTCACCTATCTCATCAGCTTTGGAGAATGTTGGAAGTTTGGGGGAGTACGTTTATTTAAATTTTTTATCCTAACCTTAGGGCATTTTTGTTTTCATTGCTTTCAGAGACATAACAGGGGGGATAGTGAGAGAGAGAGACAGGCAGAGAGAGACAGACAGACATCAATTGGTTGCCTTTTCACCTTCATCCTGACCAGGGATGGAAGCCACAACCTTGGTATGTTCCCTTGACAAGGAATCATATCCATGACCTTTATACTATGAAACTATGCTCCAACCAACTGAGCTACACCATCTAGGACTGGGGGAGTATTTTTAGTTGGCAAAGTCATTGAAGAGACCACAGATATTTAGATGATAGAGGACATTAATACTTACTCCCTGTAATTAGTAGTATAAATGCATAAAGAAAAAATAGAAGCCAGTGTCCCACATATTTTCAAACCTCTTTCCAGACATTCATATATTAAAAGGTGTTTCTTATAACTTCTGAGCCTAGAACCTCTATAGTGTTATGGTATTTCACTACATGCTTAGGAAAGAAGATTCATATTACATTGTATATTTGAATAACAGAACTGACTAATGACTCAATCCAAATGTTTAATTTTTTTGCAAGTTTATCAGAAGCTGTCCAGAATTTTTCAATATCAGACCAACCATACTAACTGCATAGAAAGTGTCTGAGTTACCAACACAACACATTTCCATCAATGTACTAATTCTACTTAGCGTACAATTATGACTACTTAATGACTACTTAATAATGACTTCCAGGAAAGGCACATCTGTGTATTTATATACTGAAACACATTCTCTTTAATGTTTCTGTTATCTCCTCTCTTATATTAGAATTATAGCATTGTATTTTTTTTAAATTATGTAGATGTAAAGGAATAGAGTGAATTTGACTGTAGCATAGTACAGGGGAGCATTACAATTCCTTTTATGAAGAAACAATCATTGAGTTTAAAATGATTGAGAATGGCTGGTGTATGAAACTGACAAAAATAAACATTTAATAATACACTCTGCAAGTTTCTAGGAAAACAAGTATTTTAATATATTTCCATTAGGCATGCAGATTGGTATGATTTTGAACATATCTATTGACAGTTGGAAATGTCTTTAATATTTACTAATGGAGATACCATTTCATATCTGAAGATTCACTTGAAAGAAGTAATAGCATATATGAAAAGGCATTTGCCTAAGATTATTCAGTGTAGTATTACTTGTATTAACAAAAGATTGGAAGCAAGTAGGTAATCAGTGCTTGAGTAGTATTTATATAAATTAATTCACAATCGTGCAATAAAATTTTCTACACCTGTCAAGTACAATGGAAAAATATTTCTGTTCTGATATGGTGAGGTCTCTCTCCCTCTGTGTAATGATGCCAGTTTCATGTTTGAGTATGGAAGCACAAATACTTTTATATTTTGTGTTTTCTCTAATAATCACTGATAAACTCAGTCGTTTAGTGACGTTGAATATGTAGGTTAAATAATAATTTAAAATGCAAACAATGCTGTGGGAACTGACTTTGGGAACAGGGGATTGCAGGGCAGGAGAGAGCAATGGGGAAAAAGGTGGGATGACTGTAATTGAACAATGATATAAATAAATAAATAAATAAACAAACAAATAAATAAAATAAAATACAAAGCAACTTGATGACATGCCATTTAAAACATACTAATTTCCTATTATTAGCAATACTATTTCTAAAGAAGTATGGTTTTAGAAAATATTCTCATGCAAACTAGTTCAACATGTTATATTAATGAAATTAATGAGCAAATATTTTGCCCTGTGTTAAGACATTGAAGTGCCCTGTACTAAAATGTGTGCTTTCTTCATATGTATGTGGGAAGGAATATTTCCATTCCACATAGTTGTAATACAATTATTTTTAGATGTGCCAGAACAGAGAGCAGGTATTTGAATAATTAGAAGTCAGAACAGGTGGCCTTTGAAGAGAATGAAATATTCTGAAATCTTTAATGATGGAAGCTATCTGAGAGACTGAGAACCCAACTGGAAAACCAAAATTAACATAAAAACATTTTGACTCCAGTAAATAGGTAATAGTAGAAAAGACACAGTATTAAACAAAAGTTGCTTAGAACCTTCCCCCAGTAAAACAAATTAAAGGCATTTTACTAAGTATAATTTGAGTACTAAAACATTCTAAAAAATAAAAGTTGCATTTGGAAACTATTTACATGAAAAATTAGAACATTAATTATATAGTTCATTTCAAAAATGCATAATAAATATTAGTTGTATACAGCTTTAATTTAGAGCTCTTTTCTTCCTCTTCTGTCGTCTGTTTTACTAATGATATTCCTCTATTTTTCCCCATGATCAAGAACAATCTTTATATATTTCTCCTTACTAATATGTTATAAAGTTTAATTACACTGTGTTTATGGTTTCTTGACTTCTGTTCTAATCACATGCACCTTTATTTTTGTATCTGTTTGAAGAATTATTGTTATATTTCTTTCTCAGAGAGCCTATTTGTTTTAACCTAAACTAAGAGAAAAAATAGTAAGTTCTTAAACTATTTTTAACATTCATACTATACAGGTCTATTATGTAGGGTTTTTTTTCTAGAAAGCATATTTGTTCATTGCTTCGCACCACTGGAAGAAAGATCATTAGGCTCTCCTAGCCTGCAAGCTAGGCTGATTGACTGCCTTGTTTCCTCAACCTGACTCACAGGCCAATCAGGTCTTCCTGATTCTTGTTAAATGCTTAGTTCAGAGAGTCTTTTCCCTAAAAGTAATTAGTCAGAACAAAATACTGGGAGTTTCAGAAAGATAGTAGACGGGTTCACCGATACACTCAGATTTTCTGTGGGTTTTTCTCTCTCTTTCTCCGTATATACTCAAAATAAGAAAAAGGAAAGCTTAATGTTCAATCCAATCTAATGTTCTTGAAAAGATAATTTTAATTAAAAAAACGGATTACCTTAGCTTTCCAAATTGTTGTAATAACTAATTTTGTAGAGGGATAACACCTGGAGAGACCTCATTTCTGCTACTACATGCTTTATGCCCTCCCTCAGAGGGAAGACTGTCTCAGACACATATGCTTTGTACCTACATGTATACTTTGTACCTACGTGTGTCTTGGGATATGCAAGCCGGTCTAGAGTACCCCATTTGAAGAAGGGGAATTTTATTGTAGGTAAAGTTTTTTTGTTCTTTTTTACCTTATTTGGAACCTAACTTACGGTTGTTACTAAATGAAATGGTTGCTCTGATTTAGAGCTTCAGCTCACTTCAGCCACAGCTCTCGGGTGATGGTCTGGAAGGTTCTTGTCCCAATTTCCACGCACGCATTATCAGGGACCTGTCGCATATCTATTAAACTACATGCTGTCCTCCACAGCTTCCACAACCAGCCGATTCCTTCATCCGAGTGCTGCTGCCCAGCATAGCCGAGCTAGAAACCAGTCCTCTCTCACATCTATATAAATCCCTATTTTTTGTAAAACATTATTTTTCTAATCCTTAAAGAGCATGGATCTCCTAAATTTCACATATAATAAAGAGAATATTTAGCATTTTAGTCTGTGCCATCTGTTTTTAAATCTAAAACAACACCACTGTTATTTTTCCTAAGAACCATGCAAGGTTATAAAATATTCCATTTTGAAAATATTTCCAAAACAAAGGAATTTGCTGTGAAGGTAAAATTTGTACAAAATTAGAAATCCAAATGACACAACTTTTAAAGGTTTGCTCTTTCTATAAAACGAAGAAGCATACAGCAACCTCAACCTATATGTCAGCAGCATCCATATGTCCGCCTGTCTCTGTTCTGGCTTTGATAAAGCCACTGGGCTTCAGGGTCCACCTTAAAAAGATCTTGTCCAGTTATGCTACTTTTGTATGGGAAAGGAGTGTTACGTCAACATTTTTTTTTTTTTTTTTTATGTACGAAAGTGAGAGAGACAAAGAAAGAACAAATGTCTTTAGTAAATCCATGACTTGGACCATATTAACTGAATCCTAAATAGTACCTAGTTTTATAGTATTAGTCAAAAAAAATTTAATGAAATCGTAACAATCTATAATTATCCCCATTGTACTACTAAAAAAGAAAACCTTTATTTCTAACTTCTCAAAGGTGTATTTAAAAAGTATTTATGTTGTGACAAACTAATTAAACATGACTTTGCAAAGGAAAAACACCAATATATTACTATTGCTGGAATATAGATAGCAACATATATCAGTTTACTAAGACTGCCATTGCATAATAACACAGACTAGGTAGCTTAAAAAACAAAAATTATTATTCATTTTCTCACTGGGCTGTAGAGCTCTTTCTAGAGGCTGGACGTCTGAAATTGAGTTATCAACAGGGCTGTGTTCTTCTGAGACCTCTTTCCATCATGTGTGGATGGCCGTCTTCACATTTACATGGTGTTCTCCCTACATGCGTGTGTGTCTGTGATTTAATTTCCTTTTCTTATAACAATGCAAATCATATTATAGTAAGGCCCACTCTGATGACCTCATTTTAACTTAATAGAGTTAATTTAACTTAACTCTATCTTTAGAGACCCAATGTCCAAATGCAGTCACGTTCTGAGGTAGTGGGTGGTTAGCATTCGATATATGAATTATGTGAAATACAGTTCAACCAGTAAGACAGGTCAGAAATGTTGACCTCTCATTATGAGGAATTGTGTACTGTCTACAGTAGACACAGTCGACCTCCTTCCCATCAGAGCATTTTTCTTACTGGTTGCCTGACAAGTTCATATCCTCCCTTGGACTTTTACTCCATCCGATTTTATATTTATTTTCACTCACAATTCTGTAACATGGACAAAATATGTTTCAGTCTATTTTGATACCAACTGTCCCCAAAGACATAAAATATTTTTGCATCAATATTTTTATCAGATGTGGATTTCAATTTAATTTATTAGATACTTTTTTAATCCTTACCCTAGGCCATGTTCACTGATTTTAGAGAGAACGGAAGAGGGGCGGGTGGAGAGAGAGACAGTGAGAGAGAGAGTGAAAGAGAGAGAGACATCAATGTGAGAGACAAGCATCAATCAGTTGCCTCCCATATGCACCTCAGTGGAGGATGGGACCCACAACCTAGATACATGTCCTGACTGGTAATTGAACCTACAACTCTTTGGTTTACAGCATGATGCTCCAACCAACTGGACCACTGGCCAAAGCTATTTTATTAGATTTCTATTGCTTGTGTAACACTTAGTGGCTTAAAGCAACACATTTTTTTTAAACCATAAGCTTTATCAAAAGTCCACAATGGGTGTCTGTGGGCTAAACTCAAGGTGTTGGGAGGGTTTGTTCTTCTCTGCAGGCTAAAGGGAGAATCCACGTTCTTGCCTTTTCTAGTGATTAGAGGCTTTCTCTATTCCTTGGCTGTGGCTCCTTCCCCCATTAAAGCCAGCATTGGCCATTCAAGTTCCCCCACATAGCATGACTCTGAAACTGACTGTTACCACCCTCCTCTTTCACTTTTGTAGACAATTGGATAATCCAGGAAAATCTTCCTAGTTTAACAACAGCTCATTTTCAAACTTAATTCTGCCTGCTACCTTCATTCTCCTTTATCATGTAACATAACATGTTTTTGGTATTAGGCTATGGGCACCTTTTGGGGAATCATTCTTCTATCACACCTACTAACTGAAATGCTGAAAATCAATCTTCTATTTTGAATTTAGAGCTATTTATTACTCCAATCTCTGAAAAAAAATGTTATTGCTTTGAAACTGGAATTGAGACTTTAATGACAAAAACTTCACAGATATTTATTCTCAAAATGATATTATACTTACAGTTACTCTCATCAAAATGATAAATCAAATTTTATAATTCCAAGCAGTCAAACTGCTTGTGTTTGGATTCCCTCCATAAAACAGACAGTGAAACAGGACTTGAGTTCAGGCAGTTTATTTGGAAGAAGATCTTAGAAGGGCAAGTGGGATTGTGGTGTGTGAAAGGAAAGAAAATTAATAAGGCATCCATTAATTAACAAAAAGACTAGGAGTCACTTGCCCCCAATCTCACTGTAAATTTTCTGAAAAATTGGCTAAAACACAGTATAACTTTCCATGAAGAAGGTAGAGAGGTGGTGCTTACTACTTGCTCCTGTTAGTTATTATTATTATTTTGGTTAGCACAAGGAGAATGAATAGGTGCACAATTTCAGACTGACTTGAGTATAGCAGAGTATGGTCTTGTGGTCCAAAGAAATCCCCCAGGGAGAGTAACAGACATATATACAGGTTCTTGAGGTAGCACACTTTCAGGGTGCAAAAATGGTCTACAATAGTTATAAGTAAATCCTGAAATGATATGAGTAGATATGGGGTGAACAACACTACAACTAAGTTCTTGTTCTTTTTAATCTATACACATCTTATACTAAGTGCACTCTGTGACTTCAAGGTATCCTATGATCTAAAATGTTGTACCCCAGCCCACCTGCCAAATTCCCATGTTGAAATCTAATCCTCCATATGGTATTTGGAGGTACAGTCTTTGGGAAGTAATTAGGTTGAAGGTGGAACCCTCATGAGTGGTATCAGTGCCATTATAAGAAGAAAAACAAGAAGGATCTCTCTCTGCCACATAAGAATTTAGCAATATGGCGGCCATCTGCAAACCAGGAAGACTGTCCTCATCAAGACTGTGCTGGTATCCAGATCTCAGACCTCCAGCCTCCAGAACTGGGAGATATAGATGTTGCTTATTTAAACTACTCTGTGCATGCTATTTTTTTATAGCAGCCTGAACTATGACAAAGTGGGTGTCACAAACTCTTTAAAAACTAGAAAAAGAAAAATTAGTAAAACAAGCTACAAATGTTCTGAACTGTAATGAAGATTAATAATTTTCCTTCTCTACTATCTCTTCTGTATTTCTTTCATCTTTGGCCTGTCATTCTGCAAGTATAGGTATTTTGCCTGCTCCTGAGCCCTGTTTACCATGCCTGTGACTGTACTTGCTGCTTACTGCAATCACCAGGCAGGGGTACACCTGTGAAGCACTGCAATAAATGCCTCAAATTCAGACAAATTGCTTCCTGTCCCCACAGGTGGAAGCAACATTAGCTCTATGTGAGAATCGCTGCTGAGAACCATGGCTTACTAATTCCTTTATTTGCCTGATGTTTGATCAGCATGAGGCCCAAAATTACTACATGGCAGTTATACTATTAAGAGAAGAGAAACTCTGATTGCATCCATGGGTATAAACTTTGCCCACACACGCTCTATGTCACTTGGGAGCCATAACCTGTAACTATTCAAAGCATAAGGTTGCAGAGTTAGGAAGCCTAAACTTCTCGAATCAGTCACTGAGAGTAATAATCAGTGGGTTAAATCCTACTTGCACATTTTTCCTCTTCATTTCAGCTCTTGGGACACAACATCATAAAATTTCAACTGGTTCAACATTTACACTGCATTTTGGAGGAAAAATGGACAACCCTGCAGAGTACTCTCCTCCGGCTGACATTCCAGTGGAAAGGTTATTCTGCATTCCATCAGGCCAATAACTTCTAGGTGATAGATTATAACTAAAGGATTTCCTTTATGTTCATCCGTTGTCAAAATCCTTAGCTATAAATGGGTTCTCTGGTCCAAGGCAAAGTCTTGCAGAATCATAGGCACTCAGAAAACCCTGGAGGAAACATTGTAGGGGGAGGAGACAAAAACAGATACATCCTACATATAAATTTCAGAAAGATAAATAACTGCCTTCTCCAGGGTGGGAGGGAATTAATGCCTTCTTCATTACTGTAAATGGATGCAAGGTTTATAATTCTGTGCAATTGACTAGGAATCCAGTGAATAGTCTCTTCAAGGAATGGTACCATATTGAATGTTCAGTGTAAATATCTGGTATTCATAGATCAGACACACATCAGTGTTAGTAATCACATTGGCCTTGATGGGAAAAACACATGCTAATAAGTCTTCATTGTTTCCAACCCACTCATCACTGGCCCATTGTGGCAACATAGGATAATTATGGACAAATTCTGACTCATCTCCTTTGAATCAATCATGTCCATTTAGTTTTTCTGTATGTTCTTTTTAGTAGATACTCTTTAGTAGGCAATAATATGAGACCAATATCCCCTTGCTTTGGATCCACCTCCCTAGTCAATTCTTATTCTACTTTTCCAGACTTGACTGCTTTAACCTTCCCAGTTTATCCTTTCCATGTGTTTAGCCATATAGGTAAGTCATTGCCTGTGCTTTTCTTTACAAAACAAAAAAAACCCACAACAACAACAATGATCAAAAATGGGAAGACAAGTTGGACCTAGGTTGTGAATATTCTTATGTGTTTTTATTCTTTAATCAATAGTGAACAAGGAGCTCTGAATAATGTGGCTCAGTTGGTTGAAGTGTCATCTGTAGACCAAAATGTCATGGGTTTGATTCCCAGTTGGGTCACATACCCATGCCGCTCAGGTACCATCCTTGGTTAGGGTGCATAGAAGAAAGAAATTAATCAATGTTTCTCTCTCACATCAATGATTCTAATTCTCTCCGTCTCTAAAAAAAAATCCTGATGATAAAATGTCCTTCACTGGACATGAAAAAGAAGTGAACAATGACTAATGTTTTTAACACAAACAATAACTTCAAACATTTCTTTTTTTCTTTATTTCTCAAACAGATATTTATTAGGGTGGTTTAACCTCAAAGCTGGAAAACCATCACAAAGTATAGCTAATTTGTATAATATGTACTATTGAAAGAATATGAGCAATACTTATTTTAAAGAAAGTGATAAGGATTCATATATGTGAAATATAAGCAACTCCCATTGTGGCAAAATATTGAGTATTAGCAAATTTAAGACAGCTGCTTAAACATATTGTTTGATTCCATTTAGATGAAATGTCCAGTATAGACAAAAATGCCAAGGTGTGAAGTAGCCTAGCGGTTTCCTAGGATAGGAGGGGTTGAAGGATTAAGAGGGAATTCTGAGTGTAATGGGGAGGGACTGATAGTGAATGCAAGCCTTAGTTTTTGGAATGATAAAATGTTCAAACATTAGATTATGATGATGGCTGCACAGTTCTTAACATCACTGGATGTTAAGAACCATGAAATTTGCACTTTAAATGGGTGAACTTCATGCATCTAAACTATAAAAATAAAGTGCCCTGGCCAAATAGCTCAGTTCATTAGAGAGTTGTCTGGATATGCAAAAACTTTGGGTTTGATCTCCAGTCAGGGTACATACAAAAAGCAATGAATGAATGCATAAATGTGTGAAACAACAAATCAATCTCTCTCCCTCTCTCTCTAATCAATAAATGAAATTTAAAAAAGAAAAATCAAGGAACCAAGAATGCCAGTAACCATAATATAAAAAACTCAAATATAAGATACCTCCCTCTTTTATTAAAGGAGAGGTAAGAGCATGCTTTGTATTGAAATACATATGGTTTTCTTTATTCCTGCTTTGTTAGTAGGGCTAACAAAGGACTAAGACTAATACTCAATTTGAAGGCTAATCATGTTCTACCTGGATTTCAAGGTAAGTTGGTTATTTTAGGAGATTAAGCATTGCACTTATTACTTTTATTTATAAATACGATTGGTCTATATTTTCATAATTATCCTATATAAACATTAGTTTTCTTATTCCTCTAACTGAAAAATAGAAAATAATTCAAATCAAAGTATCTTGAATACACAAGACAAATCAGTCACAAGTCCACAATATTCAGTAAAAGGATAATGACACGCTTTTCACTTAATTTTTGTTTGCCCTCTAGAAGAGTCCAACAATGCTATTTGTGCCAAACAGCTGACTCGTCAGCTGTGGGGTCCATTCAGGCCCCCAACAAATGTGCATGTCACCTACACTTAATTCATGGCATCCAGTGTAAAGTGATGTTAAATTCCTATATGAGGTGTTTTCATATCTCTGTTCTTCATTGTGACCCAAATAAATTTTCCTCTCTATCTGTTACATCAGGGTATCTGACTCTCAAAACTATATCACACTTCATCATCTAATAGTAACGTTCTGACCTCTCCCCTGAGACTGCTCTTAGAAAAGTCACAGAATGCCTCAGTATTGTCAAATCCGTTGGTCCTCTAAATTTCTTTTTCACAGAAATAATGGAATCATGGAAGATCAGGGTCGAAAATCAATTCTCATAAATGACACTTCCTTATAATCTATGTGTTGCCAATTACTACAACTTGCCTAGCTCTGCAGCACCAGATTCAGCCAAAAGAGTAAACTCTTAGAGATATTTTAAAATAATAGTTTTTTTGAGTCAATATAGGCTCTTAATCAATATTTATGGGACCATAAGTTTTTGTTGAAAAGTCGATATTTTCAGGTTTATGCCAAGAAGACTAATATATAGGACATGCACTTACTATTTTTTCAGTGCCTGAAGTAATTTTAAGAAATAAGGCTTCACTTCTATTAGAAGAAAGACATGCATGTATAAATATGCTATATAAAGATCATAAGAAAAATAGTCTGCACATAAAAGAAGATATGCCAAATTCTGGTAGTTCTGGAAAAATCCAGAACAAAACATGCAGATTTTTTTCTTCAAATGAAACATTCTAACTATAAGAACTATCATAAACAAAAACATAAAGGCAAAAACATTCAGAGAATGATGGATACAATTTATAATGAAAGCACATATTTCCTTTGCAATGGTGTTAGGATTTGACATAGGAAATACACACCGAGTTCAGTCTGCAGGGTATTTTAAGCCCCTTCGTTGAAAACCAGTGTTGAAGGATGTCTCTACTTCTCATCTTTGTCAAACATTGTAACTCCAGGAGTGAAGACCATCGTATTCACACTGGTAAAAATATTGAAAGTTTGTATATAATTTTTATTACTTTATTAAAATGAACAAAGTTGCATATTAAATTACTAGCATAATGTTATTAAATACTTCACTGGCTTCAACACCACATTTTAATATCCAATTCTGAAATCTAATCTCCAGGTAAATGTTTATGGCTACTTCCACTCCCGGGTGGTCCCCATGAATATCCTGCTTAGATCTCCCTTCAAGAGGAGATACAGTGATGAGTGTAGTCAGCTCACAGCCACCAGCTGCTTCAACCTCCGTTCAGCCTCATCTTGCCTGCTGCGGCCATGCTTCCCCCAGTCCACCCAGAGCACGAGGAGGAGCCCAAGATCCAGACCATTTCTGCCTGCTGCAGGACTCCTCAAACAGGTAGGTACTCCTTTGCTGGGGACACTCCTTCAGTCTGCCCGAGTCTTTTTCAGGACTGTGCCACAATCTGAGGCTCTTTCCACCCAACTTGTCTTTGTTCCTTCTCTATTTCATAAGTAGTTAATAGCTTACCCACCAATTTCTTTCTCCTAAATCATTATTCTTTTCTGATATTTGCTCTAGCAAATCTTAGACATGTTTAAGTCCATCACGGTGACTGTTGCACACATACCCAACTGACATACCATGTCACTGAGCTCCCTTCTCCATTGCCCTTAACCACCAACCTTTTTGTAGTCATCCCATGTGACTTTTTGGGGGGTGAAGGGGTCTGGAATTCCATTCATAGGTGTTTAGTTTTAGATAATCAGAATGTTTATTTTAAATATGACTTTTGTGATGTTATAATTCAATAAAATACCCTTCCTGAAAATTTTAACAAAATATCTGAACGTGAAACATTTAAGCATGAAATTCTATCTTCCTTCATGGTACACACTCAGAAATGCAAATATATTTAAAGCTATATCCCTTTGGACTTGAACATTTTCATCTGAACACATGACTTTTTTGGTGGGAGAGTTATTGCTTAACTAGCTAATAGCTAGCAGGATAAATGGCATGGACTAAAAATCTAGGTCTGTGAGTGTGTTCCTTTCCCCTTTTTTAAAGCAATGGTGCAGAAGCGGGAGAAGTTGTCGAGAGCAGGGAGGCCAGAAAAGACAAGGCCTGAAGCCAAAGTGAGAGACTGGCTGGAGTGGACTGTGGTTAGAGAGACCTGTGAGTAAACAAGGTGCACCAAGAAGATTCACATCAGTAAAATATTAATGAGAGCAATAAAAAGGCAAAAAGAAAATATAATTTAACAGAAGTCCTCTTTAGTTTTTTTCTGTTTTTTAAAGATCTGGTACCAATTTTAGAAACTTGATTAGGTCGGATTTATCCATATCTCTACCAAGCCTTTAATGTTCCTGGGCGTATTGCCTACAAAGAACCTGGAACATTCCTGTAGGTGTTGCAGAAAGAGATGTCTGAGAAAAGAGAAGAACGATAATGCTAACTCAGTGTCAAATTTTTTAAATACTTAGTACATATAGCTCTGAGTCTTTGCCTATATGTGTGTGCATACTTTCTACTCTGCCAGGAACTCACTGTAACGGTACTGAGGTGCTGGGTCATGGTGTTTTCATACTTTTCCAAGAGAAGCTTGGAATATTAGAAATCAATAAGTAGAGAACAACTTGATTAAAGTTGCCAAGGGTATACAACATGCTGCAATATTATTTTGCAGAAAAATTATTTGGCTTCATATTGTTTTAGAAATAAACTCATACATTATCATTAAACTGCACGTATACATACACTTTTAAGAAAAAATACCTTTAGATTTGTATTATATTTCTAACATATTTTAGAATGTCTCAAGTTTTCAGTTGCCATGGGACTCATGGAAAATAAAAGTTTAATACTCATCACCATTGATATGACCTTGAGTTCCTGATAAATGGAAGCATTACGACTCTACCCAACAGGGTTGCATTTCCCACCTGTATTTTGACCAGTTTCCTTAATGACCTTGTCAGCTGATATAAATTGCTTTTTAGAGGGAGCCCAGAGGAGTGTTAGAAAGCTTAAAGATTTTGCTTCATGTTACAGTAGATGGCTTTTAATAGTAAAGAAAAAAACGTGGCACCTCCTGACATATAAAAATGCCTCCTTTGATTTTTATAGTAGATAACAAGCACTTCTGTTTTTTAGTTGCAGGGCTGAGGAATTATTTGGACAGAGACCTACGAAATAAATAAAAACTCTTACTCAAATTATATGCCATTCCTTTCTGTCCTCATATTGTAAACTCTGTTTGAACTGCTCTAATTGTGATTGCTTAGAATAGTCCAATATGTTGTCTGTTCTCCCCCAAACAGCCTCACTAAGTACATATTTCCAAGTCAAAAAGTGTCTAAGTCTCATAATTAAACATATAAAATACTACTTTTTGAAAAGCAAGGGGAAGCATTTTCAGGAACAACTATAAAGGACACATGGACACAACCAAGAGAGGGTGGAAGCAGGGGAGGGAGGTGGGGATGGCTGGGGTGGGGGAACTGATGAGGGGTAAATGCAGACAACTGTAACTAAGCAACTATAAAATAATTAAAAATCATAAGATTGAGATTCAAGGAAAAAATTTAAGATCACTGCTCTACTTTTAGATTTCCTTTCAGCTTTCCCTTTCTACACAATTCTGTGATCTTCCAAACAGACTCTGTGATGTTGTGATAAACAAAATGTACTGACACCCTAAACATCAGCAAAGTGAAGCTGACTTGTCATTAGTAATGATATTTTACATTAATGACTCATTTTACTGTATTTTATCATATCTAATAAAATTAACCTCCTTCAGATCAGTTTAATGTGTGAATGACTAAATATATAAACAATGAAGTCTCCAATAATATTATATTATTTGAATTAAATGTACACACACACACACACACACACACACACTGTTCATATCTTTATCCTATACGGCTTTGGAAATTATTCAGACTTTTCAAATGTTGTTTGCCTAACAGATTCACACTGTCTCGTCCATAAAGCATACACTTGCTATTATTACATTTGTTTTTATTTTTAATTTTTTTCTGTTGATAGGGGGAAATCAAACTTTGGGGGTTGATCATACAATGCAATATACAAATGATGTGTTATAAAACTATACACTTGAAACATACAATGCTAAATAATGCTACCCCATAAACCTGATAGATAAGAAATTACATTTTTCTGTATTTTTAAAAAATTTTCATAATTTTTGGCTGTCTCAGAAAAAACCCACAATTTCATGTGTAAATATAGTCATAATTCCTTCTTCACTCCACTAACACATAATCCCAAAAAGACAAAAGAAGACAGGAAAGTAACAGCTTGCATTACATTCCTACGTGTACCTGAAATTTTTCATAAAACAAATTGGACAGCAAACAAACAAGGTTCAGAAACAATGCTAATGTTTGAAAGTACAGCAATCAGATGTGTGAAGATCATTTGGGAAACATCTAGTGTGATTTAAAATAGTTTAACAACATGGTTGAGACAACAAAGTGCTTTCTGTCACTGTTCAGGGGAATTTACCTTTTACTAGCCTAGCATAATGTCATATGGAAAATGTATCCCTTTGGTATTTCCTGGAATACTTTTCCCTGTAAATTCTAACAGGATATTTTAGATTGAAACAAACATAGAAAGTAGAATTTTGTAGAATAAAAACTCTGTTTTGACTCTAGACTGTCTCCACAGAGCACCAAGTGGAGGCTGTGGTTATTCAAACCCTGATTGGTCGATATATCAATTTCACTTGCTGGACCTAAATAGATTGAGACTTTTATAGTAAAAATTCAATTTTATCTATCAATCATTGTGGCATGGCTGTGCCTAAAATTATGGCTCCAGTAGTCACTTTCAATGCAGTTCAAATATTTGGTTGCTGTGATATAATATAGCTAGAAAATTATAAATTGCTTTTTGTTGGTTTGATGTATGAGCAGGTAAACCATATCATAAAAGTGCCTATTTAATATGGTTAGTATTTTTGCTTTATATAAACACTAATTTACACATCTTTGAAAAGATTTGTTAACAGAAAGAAAACCTAATAAAAGTACTGATTGTATCATAATTTTTTCCATCATCTTTGTTAGAGATTAAATATAAGTTGACGCTTCTTTCCTTTCCACATGAACCTATGAAGTATATAAAAAAAATCAGCAACCATAGGTTTAAAAGCACAATAAAAATGGGTTAATTAGTTTAAGCATCATGTTAATCGGAAATTCATGCCGAATCATTTGGAATTAGTCTACAATCTTTGTTACAAAATCAGGTCAAAAGTCAAAGTGCCTTATATGCCTGAAAAAATAGCAAGGTTGGTATTTTTGACCTCTACAACTTTGACCTTTTTCAAGTTCATATTCCCATCATGTGTCATGATTATAATAAGTATTGTCACGTTTCTGGCTTGTTGGTATTCAGGATTTTCAGTTGAAGATATAGAGATACATTGTTGTACATCAGAAATAACTCAAATTATCAGTCAGATAAAAATTTATAGGAAATCAGACTTCAGAGACTGTTGGACATTGTTCATTCTTCTTTATAAATATTGAGATTCAGAAAAATGGGAGCTCAGAAATGGGGTATTATTCCCCAAAGAGATGGTATAGATTAATATTTCAGTCAGAAACTGGAACCTAATCAACAAAACAAACAAACAAGCAAAATATAACTAGAGACATTGACATTAAGAACTAACTGACAGTAACCAGACGGGAGGCGAGAGGAGAAAATGGGGGGACAACTATAAAGGACACATGGACAAAACCATGGGGGTTGGAAGCAGGGGAGGGAGGTGGGGATGACTGCAGGGGGGGTGTTGGGGGGTAAATGCAGACAATTGTAGTTAACAGTAAAATAATTTTAAAAAAGAAAAAAGAATTGGCCATCAAGCCATCACATTAAAAGTCCCCCCCTTTCTCTCCTTCAGATCAGGATTCAGTGTTATCTCAAACTTTTCAGCTACCCCTACCTCCATAGTTGTTGCAAATTGAAAGAGAAGAAATTGAATTTGAAGCACAACTTCTTTCTTCACCAAGGAAAACACAGAGAAGAGATTCACTGATAAAGAAAAAATTTAAAGGGTAGATAATATACTTCAGAATAAAGATGGTATAGAACAAAATTGGGCAATGCCTGTCATTTATATTTTATCTTATTTTTTTCATTTTGCTATAAAGAAGAAAATATTTTCAATATTTTTAAAAAATTATGGAAATGAATCTAAACATTTTTACCTATACAAAGCATGCACAGTCAATTCTAATGCAAATATATATACATGGTTATACTCTATTCTGAAAGTGTATTTAGCAGAACAATGTATGTCATTTCTGATATTTCCAAATAATATATTAGATGATGTTATTAGGTGAATAAAACCAGATCCGGAGCTGGGCTTCAAATAGAGGAGACATATAATAACCTAATACTTACAAAGCTAAAGTTATAACATAAAATTATAACTATTATAACAGGAAACTATACAGTACCACAAGTATATGAAAGAAGAAGACATAATATACTGAAGAAATGCTGTTTGAGGTGGCATCTGGAGGATGAGTAGCAATTAATAAAAGGGAAATGAAGAACTTGAAGAATTAGCAAGAATATTATAAACAAAAATAGCCCATGAGAAAACCTTGTAGCAGAACGGAGTAAGGCACAACAGAATGTGAACAGATTTCAGTGTTGCCAGAGTAGAAAGAGAGAAGTTTGCAAAGGAGACTTTTAGCTGCCACTAAAATACGCTCATTCTTCTCCTTGTCACACAACATGATGGTATTGCTCATCCTGCCTTACCATTGTGCGTGGCTGTTTGCTTCAGAGCTTCAGCCAACTGAAAGTGAAGGAAAGTTTTGTATACCAATCCCAGGTCTGGTTTAGATAAACTTTCTCTTGAGCTTCTCCAGATTGGCTGCCTCCTCACCACCCAGTTGAAAATGACTTGACGACCTTGGGAGTCAGTCGCATGCCTGCATCAGCAAATGCTCCTAAGTGACTGCATGGACTAGTGGTTCATACACACTTGTGTGCATCAAATCACCCAAAGAACTTGTTCAATCACATATCACTATGGTTCACTGTACTTTAGGCCTAGGTGGAATCTGAAAATATAACTTTATAACAAGCTCCCAGGTGACAACGTGATTCCTGGTCTAGAAATCACACTTTGAGACCATTTACATATAGCAGAACACCCCTTCTCATAAGAAACTGAGGATTGCTATATGTGAAAGAGATTGTTTTTATTGGATTTTTTCTATTGCATATTTGTGGCTTGTTTGTTAAAATAGACAATGCTGCCTGAGTCAATGAAGAAATTAATGTAAGAAGGAGGATAGTTACTCCTCCTTGAAAAGATGACTATTTCTAATTACTACTATAGGTTTTCAAAGGCAGCATGTTCCTCAGTGATGGTTAGTGGGAGAGAAGAGGCAGTTTGATGTGGAAGACAAGGGGCAGTTTGATGTGGACTGATTAGAACTTTATTACTTTAACCCACCATCTACATAGCAAATACTGTGGAGAGGGTCAGTTTCTGCCTTGTCTAAAGTGATGCCTAGAACCGCTCTGGCCAACTTGAATGATGATAAGAGACTGAGGACCCACCCACCTCAATAAGTGTGACAAAGGTTCTTTGAAGAATGAGACGCTCCCCAGAATAATGGAGTGGAGACCAGGGGCACTGACATTAAAATCCAACCCAATTCAAGGACACTGGGCTGTGTTGGATGACATTATTTCCATGGTTCTTATCTCCTGGAAGCTGGTTAAAAACTGTGCACAGTACTATTTATGTAGTATGTTAAAAGTGTTTTGTATAAATAAGGTTAAATAGAACCAAGGAGTTATCTGAAATAATGTACCATTTGATTAATATATTAAGATAGGGACTCAATATTTTTTCTTTCATCAATAGTTAACTGTAATTTTTTTCAAAGCTGCTACAATGTGAAAGTTAATCTCTCCAACTCTGGCTAGCTAACAAATAATTCCTATTGGTAATGTTTTATCATTTAATTCACTTAGCAATATTTACCCAAGTGTATGAAACTTTGATATTGCTATCACTTAAGGTATGAAATGTCATTATTCTTAGTTCAAGTTACTCATTATATAGAAAGTTTGAAGCAAAAAAATTAACAGCAACTTATTCTTAACAAATTAGAAATGGTAAGATTTACATTATTAAAATTAATTTAAATGAAAAGGTTGACTAGAATTTTACGAGATTATCTATTAGGAAAATCAGTGTTCCTAGGGAAAAAGAATTTTTTCGCCTTTTCATGCATCCTTGATCCAAAGTACATGTAACAAATCTAAAGTTATAGATTACTCATTGCATTGAGTAACTATTCAGATTGTGACATCCTAATTCCCTTTCTTATGATAATTTTCTGTCTCTTACCAAAATCAACTCATCCTTTCATGGTCTGGATCCCAGTCCCCCTAGGTTTCTATGGATCTTGTATAATTTTCCGCCTTTACTACATCTTCAACTACACTCTCTCAACATTTTTATTCCATAATAATTTCAACAGGGTTTTTAGTGTTTCCCATCTCAAAAGGAAATGGTAAAGCACCAAAAACAAATCCTCTCACCTGGTCATTCTGTTTCTCATATTATCTCATTTCTCTCCTCCTGTATATAAACAAACCTTTCTAAACAACTTATTAAGCCAATCATAGTGGTCCCCAAATTGTTGTTTTACTTGTATACTTTATGTGCAGTTTGTTTATATATTAATCATATTATGTATGTATCAAATATGTAAATCAAACATGTATCAGTATTCTTCATTAACCTTTCTCAAAATATGTGGACCTTTTGGTGTATCTTTACGTATTTTTGTTACAGGCAGAGAATAAAACAGTAGTTTATTTCTCAATTCTCTAATAAGAAAATATCATAAACATCAGAAGAAATAGAAAGTGACATGCAACTCACTGTCAAAAAGACTGTAAAGAACAATGAAACTAAGGCATATTCTGAAGCACCGTGATTCAAAATCACATCTATGGACTTTGCTAATGTAAACAGTTTACCAATAAGAAACTTCGTGAATTGTGCTGCCATTTTTAATTTATTATGCATACTGCAGCCACAGTAGTTGCGTTAAGAACACTGATTAGTTCATGTGGATTTGCTGCTTAATATAGATCAATGCTTTCTCTTTGTCCCTAAGGGAACTACAAATACTAAACATCATTTTCTTACATTATAGGTCTCTCATATCTCTTCACTCTCAGTTTCCGTTTCTTTCTTACTTGTCTCTGAAAGACCCATCCAATGTCAGTCTTCTTTCCTGTCCTGAAGTGGATGTTTCATCTCCTGCCTTGACATTTTACCTTGCCATTTCTTGTTCTATGAATATTCTTCCTACTTCTTGTGATTAACACTCGCTAGCATTTTAATACTAATTTTTGCCAGCCTTCACCCCACTTTCAAGACTATTTAAATTTCATTACTTTTTCATTCCAAGAGTAGCTTGCACTTCCTCTTGATAACACTTTTCTTCATTCATTCAGTATTTATTTTCCTGATTAGACTGTAATCTCCATGAGGGCAGCCATTGGGCTTGTTTTATCTTTAGCATCTTGCAGTGTCATCCACATAATGAGTGTTATAAATATATTTGTAAAATAAATGAATACTTTCAAATTAGAATAAGGGTGAAACTAGCTCTCTTTATTTTTATTTTAGTTTTTTCTTAATATTTTAAGTCCACAAAATAAATAATTATTTATTACCCATTTGTAACTACATACATGATTTAACCTAGTTAATGTTATTATTAAACATCCAATGAAAATATCCTTATTTTAAACCATATCAAATTTATTTTTGTTAGTTTTTTAAAATGGATATATAGAGAGCTTTTAAAATATTCTGAAATAATTTTATTAAGTACATTTATCTTTACTTTTACTCTACCTGGCACTACTGGGACAAGAGAGAGAGAGTAAGAGAGAGAGAGAGAGTAAGAGAGAGAGACAGAGAGAGAGAGAATAGAATGTAAAGAATAGAATCCAGCCTATTCTTGGATAGGCTGGATTCTAACACTGTCTCCAATAAAACATCAGTGTTGAAAATTCACATAACCTTGCTGTCCTTTTATTTCTACTCCTAAAAAATAGAATAGTTACAGTTTGATTCTGACATATTTCTAATGAACTGATGAAATAATGTTTGTACATCTTTGTAAAATTTTAATTGTATCTTACAAGTAGTTATTTTTCAATTAAACTTGCAAATTTGTTCTGCATCTTTACCTCATATTAAGCTCATGTGTAGCTTGTAAACATAACTATAAATAATAAAAAGCATAGATTTGTCAATTTAAAAAAATGAGTGCACTATTCTAATCTGTGAAGTGAGACATAGTTAGATTTGAACACTTTATTTTGTATTTCTACTTTTAGACCTTTGTCTCCACTCACTAAATCCTTACACAGTCTCATATATTTCCCCTTTGGACCAGGCATCTAATTGCCATTTTTATTCTCCGTTTTGTAATAGCTGTCATTGGATAATGGAAGAATCAATCAAAATTTTTTTCTTTACGTCTATGCAGCAAAAGGACTTTATTATTTTTACTCCAGTGACACGGAGAAGCTTGAATCAATATTGACAAAACATCAGGTCTTTTTGAAAAAGCTTGCTAGGATAGCACTGAAAGCTTAACCATTTCATATCTTTTAAGGCCATGGAAAGTCAGTTTATTTTCCTCTCAAACACATACATCTTAATCTCTTGGAAAGTCATTCTATTGCATTTGAAGTACCATCATCATAATTGACTTCCAAGGCACAGAACTTGGATTCATTGCCGTATCTGAGACTAGAATCCGGCCTAAACAAAAGGAAATTTATAATCAGGTTTCAAAGATTAATGTTTCTTTAGATAGAAGCAAATCTTGGGAGCAATCTGATTTTGTTCCTGCTATTGATAGAAAAGTTGAGTTTCTAAGTGAACTAGTAGTAAAATTTGTTTGTAGATAAATGGATACTTTAACAGTGAAAATAACTCACAAGTAGACTTTGTTCATCGTTGATATTGATTACTAGAAAACTCTCTAAACCACATGCATACAAAGCCTCTTCCTGTTGAAATACTTCTATGATTATTCTTGATGTTTTAATTTTAGTAAGATAGATAATAACCTTATCTTGCTTAGCTCACACAATTTATCATATAATCTCATGCATATTCTTTTAATAAAAGTTCTCCAACCTACAATCACTGAAGCCGCCTTATTTTTTGCTTTTGGTTTGTTTTTGGTCCTCATTTGCCCTTTAACATTGAGAAAATTTATGTGAATCAGTGGCTTTAATATCTGAGGCAGCCGGCTTATGTGAAAAAAGAGTTTGTATTTTGAAAATTCAATAGAAATTAGTGATTTTCCAAACTTTAAGTATTCACTTGATGCTATTACCATCAGAGTCAAAAAGAATTTTTAAAAAGATGTTGGCAAACATTGATAGATAGTATTTCTATCTATACCTTTTAAATATTCATTAGTATGGAAATTTTGAAACTATATGTTCAGTAAAACCAATTTCAGTGTTTTTTTCAGTTTAAAGTCAAATTGTTTCTTGATCATATACATAATTCACAATGTTAGCCTTATTTAAAATAGTGACAACTGTAACAACTAGTAATACCAGCTCTTACAAAATAGGCTCATATAAACACATATAGGGTCTGTCCAGAAAGTATCAAGCCATGCATATGAAAAATAGAGACATTCATTGAAGGAGAAACTAGACACAAGAATTATTGTACATAGGACAATGACACCTCAGTCCCCTTCAAGGTAGGCACCCTGGAACTTCACACAGTTCTCCCGGCATCTCTTCCACTGTTCAGAACACTCCGCAAAATCATTTGTTGGAATCACCATTAGCTGCCTAGTGTATTTTCCTGAGTCTTATGGGCATTCTGAAATCTCTTCCCTTTCACAGGTGATTTTAGTTTGGGGAAAAGCCAGAAGTCGCAGGGTGCCAAATCTGGGCTGTAGGGGCCTGAGTTACCTCGGTGGATTGATGTTTTGCCGACAAACTCTGCGTAAGACATGATGCAATAAGACATCATTTTATTTGCACTGCACTCATGGCATTGTCCCTGAAAGGCTTCTGAATTGTCTGGATAGTTTCTGCAGAGAAATGTTCAAGCCTAATGTAAAATTTGATGCAGGCTCATTGCTCTACTCACACTTTGTCATTTCAATGCAGTGTGATGGCCACACAGTACCCATTTTCACTCAGTGTTGTCTACAACCCCCACTGACTAGTACAGTGAAAGCATCATTGTTCACACAAGTGCGTTCCAGTCCACTCTCTTGGCTGCCGGGTTACATCGATGTCATGCAAATTGTTCTCATTATGATAACAATGGCTGGACTTTTTCCAAACAGATCTCGTATATGTTTCTGTATGTATACATTTCCTGTCTCCCAACATCATTCTATTCATTTATCATGGTATTTATATGTACACAAATATATGTATGTATGCATATGTATATATAGATACAAAGATACATATGGATATTATATCTATACCTATTTATCTATTTATAACTTACACATCTTGTCAAGTTGAACTCCTTGTGATATATTTGAATTTATCTAATTAATTATTCATCTAAATTTTCTTTTTAAATAATTATATCCTGAAAACAAACACAAATTTGGTTTTCTCACATGATGTTGATAAATCCTAAACTTTAGTTTATTTTGGTTTAAGTAAAGAGTATTTACGCACAAGAGATTTTGTGCAAATAAAATAGAACAGGAACTAAATCTCTCACTCCAAAAGAAAAGTGAAGCATGATACCAAACACTAACTTTATGCAACCTCCATGCTCCATCAGACAGAGCTGAACTTTCCAAAGGGGACAAATATAAATGGATATTTTAAAATTACTACAGGGTATAAACTATGCTTTCAATGTACAACAAGCCTGACCTATTAGTAGAACATGTCCATGAAAAATTGGCATTTTTAAGCAAATTTACATCGCTTCATCACTGTTATGCACCTTGTTCCAGACAGAGTCGATTTGAGATCGTGATTGATTTAGAAGTACTGTAGAAATGGGGCAGAAAGTATCGGTCTCCGTTGCCAAGGAGTCCATTTAGGACAACTAATAATTACACTGAGAATTAGATTGTGTGAGATTGGAAGTGTAGAAGAGTTCACGGCATCAGTGATTATATAGAAAATGAAATGAATATCTGAAAAAATTTGCTTTAATATATAATTTCTCCACTGGATATTATTTTTCTCCATATTCATTTTCAGAGCTGACTAATATTTTTGCATTGGTATCTCTTTAAAGTGAAATAACAAAAACTTATGTTAACTTTCTTCCTTTGTCATGAAGAGAATAAAAGCAAAATGGAGAAGTTATTTCTTGTTACTATCAATAAAATTCCAATGAACACAATTTCTGCCACATATTCATTTTTCTCTGTATTAATTGGCCAGTGAGAGTTGGCAAGTTCATTCATTTTATCATGTTAGAGACTTAAAAAAGTCCTTGCCAAATAGGTTATTTAGTTGCATTGGATAAATTTACACACACACACAAATATAAACATATGTATAAGTATTTCTATTAAATCTACAATTTAGATAGCTTTAACCATCAACTACTTAAAATATACTCACAGTAGCAACTATAGAATTAAATCATTATTAATTAGTGAGACTATCTATTATCAGAGTATTTAAGAATATTGAAATTTGCTTTTAAACCTTATTGCATACCACTGAGGTTAGAATATTTTATTTTAGTTTATTATAATCCTAAGAAATACAATTTAAGTATACATTTTTAGATTGTAAATTTTATCAATTATAACCTAAATACATTATTACTCTGAAAATATATTTCAAAGATTGGTTATACACTATTTTCCAATTCAAAAGTGTTTTCAGCCATATACAAATTTTTCATCTAATTTTCCCCAATACACTTAGTGATGGAAACTAAAGACACATTGCTTATTAGAAGTGAATTAGTCTTTTTAAAAAAATGAAATGAGAAATGCCATTTGTCATTTCAGTAATCTGCAATCACTGTCAGTTTCCTCTAAGACAAAGTCCAAAATAGAATTATTTTAAAACAGGTTTACTTTGTTGATGGCTGAACATTTATACCCTGAACATTTTTTAGGATAGGAAAGAATAACCTGAAGTGTATTAATGAATTATTTTACCAGTATATTGGAAATCCCAATACTAAAGAAATATGAGCAGAGGCACCATAAAAAGGGAATAAGTGGTCATCTATTCCAAAATAATGGGTATAAAAATAGTATGCTTTGATATATTTAGGGATATAGTTTTATAGCAGTAAATTTGCTTTTCCCGACTATTAAGTTATTGGCATCCATTCCATCAAGATAAAAACTATCAACAATAAAAGGGTCTTTGTAACTTTGAAGCTGATTTTATTTTTCAAACACTGCCTTAATAGACAAGTATTTCCCAGAAAGACGAGCTAGATCTAAGTTCATGAAGTAACTTTTCCATGCCAGAAGCATAGTTTAGAAGAAACTCACACAAGAAAATGAGAATCAGGGTGCTATATGAAAATAATTCTATCTGGACACACAGGCCGTGGGAAAACCTACTCATTACTGCCCAGTAGAGACAAAAGGAGAAAAGAAAAGGGGATAAACATTTGCTCAAAAAGGTCAGGTTTTTCTTACTCCTCTGTTTTTTTTCTTTCTTTTTAACTTCTTAATAACAGTATAGGAGAAATATCCAAATATATATTTAACAAAGCCGAGGACATCAGAATTAATAGTTTCCTCTCCTAAGAATAGTCTGGAGGTCTGCAAGCTCCTTAATGAAGCTCACATGCTTACATCCAGCTTGGGACACACCTAGTAGTATGTAGGGACAGGGAAACATTCCGCAGGGAAGGTGCCTAGTTAACCACTGCTGAAGAACTCATGACTCCTGTGGGACTCAGAAGTTCATGCATGTTCAGATTTGGGGAGGGGTCATATATGAGCTGAGAGAATCCATGGAGAGTAAATTCAATAAAAGTTCACAACATTCATGATCAGTCAAATAGATTTCAAACATTATGACCAAAGGACTAGTTAAGACTAGTCTCCCTTCATAGATAACAGCTTAGTGGAAAAAAATAGACAACTCATGAGCTAACAGTGAATTTGTAGCTCCTCTACCCCACAGCCATCAGATCCTTTAAGTCCCGAATATACCCAGATGCCAATCTTGGAGGTAATTTGAAGGGGTAAAAGGAATGGTGATAGGAGAGTATGAGCAATAATTAGAAAGACACAATTTACTTAGAAATAAAACTACAATGTAAACAATCCAAAAATTCAATTCTCTTCTTTACTGTGCTAGGATGGTCACCCAGGAGTAAAACTGAGTACGTTTCGGAAAATAAATAAACTAAATTTTCTTTGCATATTTAAGTTGTGTTAAATTTGTTATGTGTTTGCTAAGATAACCAACTACTGCTAACTAAGTAACTCAAAATAACACAACTTACATTTAACAGTTACGTATGTTGGAGATCACTGGGCTAAAATCAAGGTGATAGCAAGGATTCATTCCTGCAGGCAACTACAGGGGAGAATCTCTTTCCTTACCTTTTCTGCCTTCAGAGTCTGCCTTCTTCCTTTGCTCTTGATCTCTTTCCCTACCTTCAAGGTCAGTCACATCGTATTTTTGAATCTCTTTGTCTCTGGCTCTGACCTCCTGAATCCTTCTTATAAAGACTCTTCTGATTACATTGACCCCACTGCAATGATATATAATAATCTTTCCATCTCAAGATCATTAATTTAATCTGCTCTAAAAAATTCTTTTTTGGCTACATAAATTAACATATTCACAGGTTTTGGGGGTTAAAATGTGAACATCTTTGCAAGGGTAGGGATAAGGGTGTTATTCAGCCTACCATACCTGTAACACATAGATTAAAAAAAAAAAAAATCCAAACATTTAACCTAGCCAAACAGGACATCATTGCTTCACTATAAAGAAAAACATGAAGATTTGAGGGAGAAATTTAAAGGATAAACAGATGAAAGAAGTATTGGTTAGAGAATTTACAAATTTATTCAATTAGATGCTCAAATGTCAAATTAAAATATCAAATTGTTAAATTCTGTCTTAAGTACATAGTTGTGGTTATTGTCTTTAGATAGTTTGTTCATGCCCCTAAAAACAATAAATTTAGGGCTTATCTTACTCTTTGATAGGTGTGAGACCTGGTCAGAAATAATTAGCTTTCTCCTAATAGTCATACTCCTCATCTTCATTAGCGATGAAACAGATTCTGAAAGTAACATTTCCAATTTGAATAAAGCTTTCATTTCTCATCTTCAGTTAGAGGTAGGTGTGACTATACTACTAAGTTCTGAATGTAATGGATGCAAAGCTGCCTACGGAGTGGCTATGGAGTTATCTGTAGGAACAGGAAGGCTCTTTCTCCTTGCTCTTGATAGAACTGGGTGTTATGATGATAGGCCTTCACAGGAGCCATCTTGGATCATGAGGCACTATCTTAAAATATAGAGCAATGAGACAAAAACCCTGAGCTCAGGGTTTCCTTCTAAAATGTCAACTTTTTTATTACCATGAGAAAAAATCAACTTCTATCTTTTCAACAACTGTTAGTTGGATTATACATGCTGTATGCAATCAATCTAAATCTAACTGACACAGGCCTTATAACAGATCAAACATCCAACACCAATAAGTAAAAAACTTAGTCCATTAAAGTAATGTTTCTGTATCAAGCAAACAGAGAAATTTGGTGGCTGGTTGCTAAGATTATTGGACAGTGCTTTTGATTGAGAGGACAGATGAAGAAATGAGTTTCTCTGCATAGCAGAATACTATTCTGATAAGTGAATTTGTATTGTAGTAGCTGTATATGTTCCTTACACTCCTAAAACCTGTTAGGTAGTGTATAAGAACTATAATCTAACATCACTGTTTTTCTTTTCTAATTTTACATTATCTAATTTTATTGATTTTTTTCTGACATTCTAGAAATGAATGGCATCAGGAGAAGTACTTTGGAGTGTCAGCAAACAGAGAATAAAAAAATTGGCATTGAAAAAAAAGACAAGAATAACAAGGAGGAGTGAGTTTTGTGTTTGTTGAGGCCTTAACCAAGCTACTGTAGTAGTACGTAGCCCAGAGTAGAAGGCCTCTATACAGTGAAGGCGTGGTAAACTTAATTTACTGGAGATACCAGCCTTGTCAGAGATGTCCATCCCTTATCTAAATATGGAAGGGGTAGAGCCACTGCAGCCAATGGAGTTTTGTGGTCTGGGATAAAAGGATTTCTCACGGGTAACTAACTGGTGTTGCCTGGTGAATGCTAAGAGTAGAGCTCAATTGCCTGTGCTGTTGAATCCGTAGATTAGTATGCAATTCTTGTTTTGATAAGGGCAGCCTATTCATGTGTTTCTACTGTGAGAGTCTGTTTTTTTTTTGCTCCTAAAATGAGAAAAACAATGAAATATTCTACTAAAGTTTGGAGGGTTATAGTTTTAATCATCCACTCAAGCATAACAATAGGCAATTTGTTACAGGAATTATTCAAATTATTCATATGTAAGGGTTACATTACCCATTCACAGTTTTCTCTGTACATAATCTGTAGGACTTTTTGCTGGACCAGTTTCTGTGATCCTTAGTGTGCCACGGCTCTACACACGAAGTGGTATTCATCACTCACCACCGCTCATGCAGTTAATCCTAGAATGACTCTCCTGTTCATCTTCACGTAAACAGAATTATGTTAAGAATTCAAGGAATTAGGCAAATATTTTATGAATAACTTTGGTTGAGAATATTCTGAAGTCTCTGGGATTGTATTAAAATAATCCTGCAGAGGTTACTGAGTAGCTTTCAACTTTTATTATATACACATACTGCTGTATAGTCTGAACAGAAGTGAAACTTTTAAATTCTGGGTATTTTTTAAACAAAAAACCATAGCATACCCTCCTTGTCACATTGCAAATGATCAAATTTCACTCCAGATACAAAGTACATATATTTTAAAAACTTCATTTGGCATCTTCATGGGCAAATTATCTGTCTATCTGTCTATCAATTTATCTGTCTACATCTATCTATCATCATCTAAATTTGTGTTTATTTTTATTATGTTACCATTTTACGCATTTATGTTTATTGTTATTAACCACCCATACAATTTATATTAATTTATCAAATTTACTTGTTTTTATATCATGGTTTTTGGCATTTTGTCATACTTACTAAGTCCTTTTTTTATCCCATTGGCTTTGCCTGCTCAGGCTGATATAACAAAACACCATAGACTGGAGAGCTGACAGGAATTAATTTCCCCCCAGTTCTAGTGGCTGGGAGTGTGACAACAGGGTACCACCATGGTCAGGTTTGGGTGAGGGTTCTCTTCCTAGCTTGCAGTGCCTTCTGGCTGTGTCCTCATAAGGCTGAGTGTGCTCTCTATCGTCTATTCTTATTAGGACACAGGAAGTCCCGCCTTCCTGACTTCAGCTAAACCTAACTACCTCCCAAAGGTCCTGCCTCCAAATTCCTTCATCCTGGGTGTGAGGGCTTCAACATGTGAATTTTGGGGAACACAATTCAGCCCCCAGAACTGATGTTTATATAATCAATATAGCACATTGACCTCTTTCCAAAATATTTTTTAAAATTACTTATATATTAATTTTTCTAGAATATTTTTGGTGCAGATGGAAAGTTACTTTTTTCAATAACACATATGGAAAAATTCATTTCTGAACAAGCCCCATAATATCTATCAGAAGCTTCTACATTCATAACATGATTTCAATTTTAAAAGAAATAGCAAGTACTTTGGGACAAAATAAGAGGTAAATTTTCAAAATTCCTCAAAATTTATTGAGGAAGTTTTTGTTCTTAAAAAGTTTTTCTGAGCTCATTTTATTCCTATTTAAAAAAAATACATGTCTCATTCAATTCTGAAATATACATTTTTTCCAAAAATTGCAGTTCCAAACCACACATCATCACTGTACATGCCTCTCTAGTTTGTGGCTGTTAATCTCAAACCCATCAGCTTGGGTGAGGGGGAAACTTCTAATTCCAATTGTTTGTTAAATTCCAATCATTTCTGTTAAAAAGCATGCTCTCAGCTGAAGTCTAAACAAAGGGAAAATATGATCTTGACTAGATGAATGTGTGAGTACAAAGGCCTGAGTAAATCTATGAAGAATAACTGGAATAAATTTCCAGTCCCATGCAGCCCCATCTTAGCATTCAATAGAAAAAATTATCAATCAAAAGCAACTTAAAGAAATTCTGAAGATTCTAGTTTAATAAAAAAGCTATATAGCAAAGGCCTTTATGGAAGATAATTTAACTTACAATACCAGACTCCCCTGTTTTTAAAGTATTCCTGAGCCATGCCCAGGAACAGAGGCTCTGGGCTGCTGCCATGGTCCTTGAATTCATAAACTTCTATGTTTCTACTTTTGTATTATGATCACATGTTTTACTGTACCCTTCTAGACCATAAGCTCTTTGACAGCCAGTATTTTTTATTACTTAACAATGTTTTCTACAATGTCCAGCATATGCTAGTCATTTAGTAAGCACTCCCTTCATGAATAATACATGTAAAAATGATAGTCTGTAGAACAGGAGCAGGGAATGGTAAGAGAGAGAAGCTAGGCAGAGAAAAAGGTGACCAGATGAGATATAACCCTGCTCTTGAAAGGCTCAAGTAAAGCTTTTTGGAAGATATATTTTGAGATGAAATAAACATTTTAAGATTTTTTTTCCTAACTGGAGTTAACATTCAGGGCAATTGTTTTGGTGGTACTATGTGCTTCAGACAGAATAAATTACATACTCATAAATAGTTCAAAAATGGTTTAGAACTTAGGAAACTAATATGAATTCAGTTTACATAGATCATGGAGATCACAACTGGAAATGAAGCTAGAAGTGGAAGTAGAAACTATGTAAATTTTAAAAAATATTTTATTTATTTTTAGAGAGAGGAGAAGGGAAGGAGAAAGAGAGAAACATCAATGTGTAGTAGCCTCTATTGTGCCCCCTGCTGGGGACTGGCCTACAACCCAGGCATGTGCCCTGACTGGGAATTGAACCAGTGACCCTTTGGTTCGTAGGCCTGCACTCAATCCACTGAGCTACACCAGCCAAGGTGAAATTATGTCAACTTTATTCAGTTAGATAATTAACCTTAGAAAATATAGGAGAAAATGCCTTGTCTAATATTGGAAACAGAATTCCTTATTCTTCAGAAGAAATCGAGTCCTTTATCTCTGCAAAGTATCACGGGAATGGAAGGTGGTGTCTCTACCACAGGACCTTTATGGCCTCTTTCAATTCTATGGAAAAAAAATGAAAGAATTGGCAGGAAACTATTTTGGGGGGCAGCTTCCAAAACAAAGTACTGCAGTGGGTCATGACACAAATATTATAGATCACCTGCTGCTCTTGCCCAGATTTAGTAGGTTTTTTTTTATTGAATGTTTCTTGGTTTGCTGTATGCACTTAATACAATTCTCAGAGATTTAAGTGATTGTTTTTGTTTTGTTTTATGATTTTTACCAGATAAATTGTTATTGTGCTGGGGAGAACATCTGTTGTGCCTCGTAGACAACCTTTCTGGAAGTCCTGTATAAACTATAGTTTTAATATTTTTAAAACTCCCAATTGTTACAAAATATAATAAAATGTTGTCTTTAATTTGCTGATTAAGAACTCAGCACTCTTAGTGATCAAGTTATGAAATATAAACCTGAAAATAGGAATAAAATAATAGATCTTGATTCTGAAAGACCTTTCATTTCTTAAATTAAATTGAAGTTATGTGCGACATTAGCTTATAATTAAATGTTAAGTAGTTCAATTACATAGTTTAGTTTCATTCACTAATACATTTAATTAGTGGCAATTACTTATGATTCAAGAAACAATTTTCTGCATGTATGTAAAATGACAATTTGATCCCAAGTCAAAAGTTGTTTTACAACTGATAGATTGCCAATGTTAATTTAAAAGGAATGATACATAATGAATTTCCTTGATAATGGAACTTACATACCTGTACCATGCAAACACTATCCAACAAGGCAAAATGGTCTGCTCCAACTGTTATCTGTTTAAATATATTCTCCTTTGCCATGGACACTGGCTCGCAGTGTCCGAAGCGTTATGGATGAGATGCGATATTCACACAGACTACCGAGTCCTGTGGAAGAAAAGGGATGGCACGGCTACACTCTCAAGGGGAGAGCACCCTGACACTTGCCTTGACAGGTTTTAATTGGGTTTCAATTTGCACAGGAATACAGGTAAAGTTCATTGATCATTGTCGGTGGTAAGGATCAAACAATAGATAACATGCAAAGAACTAAGGGCCTATTCTGAGTTAGGGTCTGGTAGCTAAAGGGCTACAAAACTTTGGGAAACAAACTCATTTCCTGTTCAAACCCTTATCATTTAATTGAGAGCATTCTAAACCAAGCAGATTTCACAGGAGTTTATGTATTCTTTCTCAGGCCTGATCACCCCGGGAACCCGCCCTTTCCAGCACAGGGCTGCACCACCCTCTGTCATTGTTTCAGGCTTAAATCAGTCAGGGGAAGTAAGGCAGCCAAGAGAGTAGGAGACTTCTTGCAGACAGAATGGGGACTCAGGCTATGTCAAAGCCGAGGGGCAAGGGTCCGTCACCCCCTTTTGCTATAGCCCCCCAAGTCCTTTCCTGGGGTCTTCCTATGATCATGCCTGTCTTAGGTTGTTTCCCCTTGGGGAATCTTGCTTGTCACTGGCTAACTGATCAAGCACTGGAGGCCAGGCAGGGTGAAGTAAAAGGAGCAGAAGCGGCGCCCCTGCCAGGGAGATAAGCTTTGTCTCTTTAGTGGCTTATGATCTAAAGGTCACTCACTTAGCCTTAGCCATGGGGAGTTACAGCTTCTGAAACCAGGCAGGATGGTTCCCAACACTCCTTCATAGAATTAATCTCTCTTAAATGTTTATATGTTTTTACGCTTACACAACTTAATTTGAAAAACATTATTTTTATTTATGGGTTTTATTAATAAAGCAGCCTAGGCAAAACAAAATGAAATCAAAACCATACTATAGTCTTCCTCTTTATTAAATATGATCTTTTCTTAAACCTAAGATTTAATTTTATTTTAAAATTTGTAAAGAATGGACTTTACTCTTTCTGAAATAAAATTATCCTCTGAGGAGTTCAGTTGGAATAAATTTAAGGGAGATGAACACAAACAAGCATAGGAGATACAGAAGCTGGAGTTGTAGAAAAAGTTTGAGAACGCCTTTCTAGATTTTTATTAGGGGATTTTACCTTTCCTCTTCATGTCAGAAACACAGATATTCATGAGTTTGTTATCATATGAAATTCTGCAGATGTAGACATGTGAACATGTATACACATATTCATACATGTACGTATAAACTATGCACTGGAAGTATTTCCCTAACTGATGTAAAATGACAATTAATGTTTAACTTTATTGAAAATCAGTGTGTCACTATTTTTTCACATTTTCCAAGTAACTTTCATTCATTTGTACTTAGAAAATCCACTGTTGCGAAAGCAAATCAATGATAGGTTTGGAAATTCAGGTCAAATAAGAATAAACTGGCTTGCCTATACTCCTGTAATATATATAGCTTGCATGAAAGTTCTTGTGAGGATTCAGTATTGTCCTAGTAACTTTCAGTGTTTTGAGTGCATGTCTGTGTGTATATGTATGTATGTATACATATGGCTGTAAAATATGCTCCTGTAGTGGCTTCAGCCTGCACAAAATGTCTTGTGATAATCTGATGTATTATCTTGGGAGATTGAATGTGATTCACCTTGACTTATTATTCATCTTCAGGCTTTCTGTCTCTTAAATTTGCCAAATAGCATCTCCCAAATTTAATGACTTCTAACAAGAAGCATTCCTTTAGCTCATTGCAGACTGGCAATTTGGGTTGGGCTCAATTAGGTGGTTCTTTTGGCAACCGCCCCAGTGGTAAGCTGTCAAGTTATTGGCTGGGGCCAGTTGGTTTATGAAAGGCTTGGCTGAAAGTGCTAGGGACTAGGACTCTTCTTCATGTAATTGCTTGTTGTGCAGCAGGCTAGCACGCATTTATTCACCTGCTTATGGGTTACGCATGCATTAAGAGAACACACTAACTTGCAAGGACTTCTCAAGTCTCTACTTGTGCCATATTTGTTATTTTTCCATTGTTCCAGTCACATGGCTATGCCTAAACTCAGTGGAAAGAGAAAACTTCTCCTCTTGTCAGCACAGGCTGCAAGTCTTCCTGCAAGGGAATGAGAAGGAAAGGAAGCTTTGTCACTATGTTTGCATATAATCCTCCTTACTTGTTGATTTATTGCATATGAAAAATGCAGCAATAAAATTTTTGAGCTTATTATTCAAAATAGCAAAAACACATGCTAATTTGGTCATTACAAGTGGTATTTTAAAACTAAACTAATTCATGTAAAGTTAGTTTTATATGTAGTTCTGGTTGTTTTCTCCTTTCTTTTGAAAGACCTTAAAAATTGACAAGTTGAACCTCAATGTTGTACAAACTCCACCTTGAATAAATGTTTTAGTAATTCCTATTACTTTAAATCTCTTTCTGTTTAGTCATATTGTTTTTTTCATTTATTTTGCAAGCATAGTTGTCTCCATTTCCCCCCACAACTATCCCCACACCCCTCCCCTCCCTGCTTCTCACCCTGGATCCTATGCCCTTTGGCTTTTCCCATGAGTCCTTTAAACATGTTCCTTGATGACCTTTCCCTTATTTTCCCCCATTACTCCTTTCCCCCTCCACTCTGGTTACTGTTAGTTTGTTCTTAATTTCAATGTTTCTGGTTATGTTTTGCTTGCTTTGTTGATTAGGTTCCACTTATAGGTGAGATCATATGGTACTTGTCTTTCACTGCCTGGCTTATTTCACTTAGCATAATGGTCTCCAAATCCGTCCATGCAAACTGGTGCAGCCACTGTGGAAAACAGTATGGAATTTCTTCAGAAAACTAAAAATGGAACTGGCAATTCCTTTGCTGGGATTATACTTTAAGAATCCTGAGACACTAATTAAAAAGTACCTATCCACCCCAATGTTCATAGCAGCACAATTTACAATAGCCAAGTACGGGAAGCAACCTAAGTGCCCATCAGTAAATGAAAAGATCAAAAATCAATTTTGGCACAATGGAATACTATGCAGCAGAAAGAAAGAACGATCTCATACCCTTCATATTGTTTTTTTCTTTGTGACTGATAGAATTTAACTCAAATAAATATACAATTAAAATAGGGTATTTTAGAAGTTAATACCCTATTAATAATCTATAAAGTATTTCACAAGTTAATGTACTATATAAGATATTTCAGTTAAAAAACCACTTGTATTAAAACAGCCATATATATATATCTGTTTAATATGTATGTATTTATAAATTTAGAATATAAGCAATATAGTTATATAATATGTAATAATATATACATATAAATTGATGGGACAAAGTTGAATGTAAATTTTTAAAATTTCCCTAAAGGTATATCAAGTTGTAAAGTTTATCAAATAATCAAATCATAAAGTTTAAAGTGCTTGTAAAAAAAAGTAACAGTGCAGAAATGCTGTTCTTCCAAGAATTATATAACATCATGTCCTGGCTTATTTTTTCTAGATGAGAAAAACCAGGAAAACAGGGATCTTAAGTCAATTACAATATGTTTATGGCTCATAATGGCAGCATTTTCTTGCCTTTATTGGACTTCAGCTGTTAAAACAGGATTTACTAAGTCTTAATTCTTTAATTCAGGGATTCTAAGCCTTGGAATTGAGAAAAACTGCCATACTTGATTATGAATTATATAACAAATAATATGTAGTGATATTCACAAATATATGTATATAGAGCAATGCCAATTTTAGCCCCAAAATAGTGTCATTTTCATTTGTTGGCAAAGCTTCCTAGAACAGGTCAGAATGAGGCAGCACCTGATCACAAGGAAACGCATAGAAATGCTGCACCTGGGAACGCCACTCTTCCTGTCTTTTATGATAATGAGAAAAACAAAATAGAAAAAAAATGCTACAATCTTTATGTTATGTGAACTTAACTCTTATGGAAACATAACAGTGAATAATGTAGTATGATGCTACACTAATGAAAAATGACACACCAGCTGAGCTTGTCAACAAATTTCTCCCCGTATATTGTCCTACAAATATTGTGAGACCTGGATTTGTTGTTACAAGGAGCAGGAGTTTAGAATGAAAGCTTTATTCAAAGCATCAATGGAAGGTTATGGACAGAGCACAGGGTGATATTTAAGAAAAGAAGGAAGAAAAGAAATCTCGTAAGCAGCTGACAGATGATGCTTGTGACTCCTTCTGTTCTCTCCACTTCCACTCTGATGAGAATAGTTCAGTGGTTCTTGAGACAGGCCACTGAGCAATGACACCATAGAAAGTGACATGAAGTCCTTTAAAAAGTCTCATCTGTGATTGTGCTGTTTCCCCAGAAAGCATCCACTGATTCCTACTCTCAGTGCTTTTGGGATCACATTGTTTTACTCCTATAAATACCAGGGGGAGGAGGAATATGAATGGCAACATTTCCGTGAACTTTCTATTTGTCCACAGATCTATGCATTCTAAACCCCTACTTCTTATTTAAGATCAGTATTCCTATTTCAAAATCATATATTAGAAAATGTTATAATATTGTACAAATTTTCTATGAATAATGTATTTAATATCTATCTCTTTTTCAGAGTAAACTTTTAACTCATTTTCTCAGATACAATTTCAATCAGAATTCTGTTACTTTCTTGTTGTGACTGGTTTTCTTGTTTTATTATCTGTGTTTCCTGTTCTTTTCTTTATTAATGGAAAAAATACATTTATATTTTAATTTCTGACAGACATAAAATAAATCTCCCCCAAATAGATTTTTAAACTAACACTAGTGTCTGCAGAAAACATAATAAATTAAATATCAGACATAGACTGTGGTTTTAAATTATTAGATTTGGAAACAAACTCTTCACCAATAAATTCTTTCTAAGGGGTTGGATGCCTGGTGGATAAGAGTATTTTTTAGGAGGTAGATTGAGTAGGTTTAATTGCTGTTTTTGAAATGTTAATTTAGAAATGCCAATTAGCCTGTTGATTTCTTACTTTCTTTAGGTGCAAATAAATAACAATATGTAAATAGTACTGTTTCGATAATTTAGTCAGTTAATAAGTAAAAAGAATTCATGATAGAATCTTGGTTCATGGTAACTATTCACTAAAAAATGTATATTATATACATATATTCTCATGTGTGTGTTTGTGTGTTACATGCACATAAATAAGTTCAGTGGAATACCATAACATTTTAATTAAGCCAGATAATTTAGAAATGTGATATATTAAAATACATTCTATATTTGTATACACTATAGAAAACATGTACATTTTCTTATATAAGGAGTTCTTTTAGGGCTTTATATATGTTAATTTAAAGTCACCATTTTTGTTTCAAATTGCTTCAATGTGTAATTTCTATTTACAACATCCTAACTGAAAAAGCAATAAATCTAAATCAGTCATTGCTTTCAGTAAATTGTGAGACACATAGTCAAACAGAGTTAAGATGTGTAAGATATGTTTATTTCAGCAAATAAAAAATCTGCTCTAGTGTTTCAAGGAGAATGCACTTATTACAGACTTATTACAGAGACTTACTGACACAACCACTGGAAGGGCTGTGGAAGAAGGGGTTGGAGAGGCCTCTGCTGGCTCGCGGGAAACTTGGGAGAAAGCTGCTCTGCTGACCCCTGGGGGCTGGGTGCATGTCACAAAGTGGATGATTCTCAAGATGACAGGCAGAAGCTTCTGGAAAATGCCTACAACTGTGTTGATGCCCTGCTACCCTCTCAAGGCTTAGGCAAGTAAACTTCACACCTGTAGTTCATTAGCTTTAGAACAAGTTCCTCTATATTTTCATCAGTATATTAAGGAAATTGGACAAGCTTTCCTCTAAATACCTGCCCTAGGAGTCTATGACTGCAAAATTTCAAACCCCATTGACAAGACAGATCAAAATTTACAGAAGTGCCTCAGTGTGCCACCTTTATATTGTTGTGGTGTCATTTTTCAAAAACCTTCAATTTAGACTGAAGAGAAAAGCCACTGTTTTCCCCTAACACCTGTGAGTAACTTCTCCTAGGTCACTGATGTACCTGTGTTCTGACATGTGGTGTCTATTCATGTTTTGTAAGACATGTCATTGTCAGAAAGTTAAAAAAAAAAGGAGAATGTAACATCCTTGGTGCCACCATTAGAAAAAAACACAAGTAATTATAATCAAGAGATACTTCCGATTATTGAAAAAACATATCCAAGTTTGACTGCTTCATTAGAATTACGATGATATATTATGTGTTCAAGTACCAAAAAGGCTGATAGAGTTTTGAAATCTTTCACTGAAAAAGCTGAAAGATTTCAGCTAACCCTAAAACACTTGACTTAGCCACTTCTTAGGGAGGACCCGAGAGCAAGTAGAATGGAGGCTCTAAAAATGCCAAGCGATTCCTATGATTAATGATGATATTGATATAGATAAAACCTTTGGTGATTAATAAACAAGTAGGCTTAGAAAATACAACAAAAAGTAATTAGATTAAACTGAGTTATAAACAATGAGCATGTAAAAAAATACCCCAAATAACAGATTTTGATATTATGGTCGTATTGCTGAAAACATAAATGGTTGTGTAAATGGAGGCACTGGTATGATTTAAGTACTTTTGAAGCAGAAAACTCATTTAGTTATTTTATGAGATAAAGACACTCATTGTAAATCATTCTTACATTTGTATGAGGGCAAAATAAATTGCCTTGATAAAATCAAACTGATTTAAAGTATACTTCTTTAATAGCACTAGATGAATTTAAAGTGTCATATCTGGGATCAAGGCTAAACCAAATTTCTCTCTCACACAAAAATAAACACACATACACATACTGGCATAATGATAACAGAATTTCAATACGAGCTAAAAAACTTTTTGTAAAAAGATTTTCTATCTAGTCATCTTTTCTATAAAAAAGATGACTATATATAACCTATAATACGTAGTATAAAATAGTTCTTTATTATCATGAGGAACAAAAATAATTTTAGGAAATATTCTCTTGTTATGGAACGATTCAAAGGCCTAATTATTAAACAATCCCAACCCAAACAAGGTGATTCCTCCTTAAAGACAAATGTGCATCCCCAGTTTCTTAAATATTTTACTAAAGGCAGTTATAACTTTACAGTGATATTTTATTTCACATTAATTTTTAAGAATTTCACTTATTTATTTTATAGAGAGGGAAAGGCAGGGAGAAAGAGGAGAGAAACATCCATCATGGCCTCTCGCATGCCCCCACCAAGGGCCTGGCCCACAAACCAGAATCAAACCGGTGACCTTGTGGTGTGTGAGACGCTGCCTAACCCCTGAGCCACACCAGTCAGGGCTAGTTTCACATCTTAGTAAGATGTCTCACAATAACAGCACAAAAGTTACATCTGTTGAATTGCTTTTTTTGTGAGAGCAAAGGTCCACTTTCATTTTTTTTCTAATTGGGAAACTATTTTTCCAACACCTTAGATTGAATAGATTCCCTTTTATCAGATGCTAACGGTTGATCACAGAACAAGTCGACTCTGGCTTTCCCTTCTGTTCACCGAGACTACCGAGCCACCGTGAACGCTTTCAGCAGCTTTCAGTGAAGGAGTGGCTTTCAAATGTCTTCAACTGTAAACCCTCCAGAGTCTTAAGGTGGGTCAGGATCCCAGGTTCCCCACTGTGCATTAGCACAAGGCCCACACCAGGGCGTCAGTGTGACATAAATAGACACAGGGACCATCTCTCCAGGTGCATGCCGGGCATGCTGTGCACACACGCCGTGTGTGGGGGATGGCTTGGCATCTGACACGCCCCAGCTGCGGGCTTTCTGGGAGGTTATGCTTCCTCAAAAGGCATCCATCTTTCAGGCAGAACACACAAGTCTCAGATCCCCTGGACAAAGCTGGACCCAGAACATGTGCCCAGAACCCAGGGTGTGGGACGCAACATATAAGAGGCTCTCTACTGCTCGAGGCTCAGGCTGAGGCCAGGGAGGCTTGTTCCATTTGGCAGCATCCCCAAAGGAGCCAGGGGGCTGTGCCAGAACAGAGAGCCCAGGCAGGGGTGCCAACAGGTGCAGCAGCTGCAGGCGCTGCCCAGGGCAGAGTAAAGTGAGCGGAAAGCTCCAGAGAAGGGGGCGCTCAGCTGTGAGTCCGGCAGTTGGTTTTTCATTAGGTGATTCTGAAACCAGGTTTTTATCTGCACCTCCATCTTCTGGGCCAGCCTCCAGTGCTCCATGGGGCTCAGGGTGCTGTGGTTCTGGGAGGAGCTCTCCAAGGTTCCCGAAGGCTGTGAGGATATGGAGAGGCCTGTGCTCTTTATCTCCTTACTCAACCCCGGCCTTCACCTGAGGCCTTCACCTCCTCCATGCCCGTGGTCTGAGGGCGTTTGCCTCCGCTGGACGCCCTGGCTGAGGCAAAGAGGCTCCCCCCAGGAGACTCAGCAGCTTTGGAGGTGTGTCTGCTCTGAGAGCCGGTCCCCAGAGCCAAAGCTGGAGGTCTGCTTTTGGCTGCTGGGCAGGCAGTAGAAGGGACGCGTACCTGACTGTGGGAAACAGGCTCAGGGTCCTCTGCAGGGGCAGAAGTGGGGAAGGGGCAGTGCCATTAGGGCTGGGCTGGGCTGTGCTGGGCAGGGTCCACAGGGTTTGCCTCTGGTTTGTTGAAATTTTGATGGACATCTTAAAAAGCCCACATTTTACATCCATATTTTGATGAAGATTAAAATATTAAAAATTTTGTTTATACTTTAACAGGCTCTGCAGTTTCTAAAGTGAGTACCATCTCCTGTTTGAATTCTCAACACTTTGTAGGATATACTGAGCAGTAATTATTATAGTAGGAGAATAAAGTTCAGAGATGTATCCAATTTTTCAAAAGCCACCCACCTAGCAAATGGTATAACTAGCAAACGCGTCCTCCTCTGAAGGCTCTAGTCTAGTGCGAATTGTCTTCCCCTATTTCAGGATCCTTGACAAGTTCAAGGCAAAGTGAGAGTAAATATGGAAAATAAATATTCTGGATATATAAAAAGAATAAGTGACATTTTATTATTTTTAACATATCGTGTTTTCCTATTGACCAAAAACTTCAGTGAATATGAACCATCCCAAGATCTGAAGTGATTTTATGTTATTATAACATGTTTTGTGTCATTTTTCTGCAGTCCAACTCCTTTATTAAGGTTAAGACTTTGAAATTTTGGTCAAAACTTCAAGTACTTTTATTTTTTATAATGTTTCACTAATGTACATAGCATATTTCTCAGAGTTCAAGTAAGTGTGTTTTTTGTAATTTCATTTAATCAGAGGATCTGCTTGTCCTCATAATTTTTCCTTGCCCTTCCTAGTCTCTCCTCGGTGTCTCAGAGCTTCAACTTTCTAGATACTTTCCCCAGCCTGCTGTGTCACCTGTATCCCCCCACCCCTGGCCCCTGTCCTGGGTTCTGCCCATGGCAAACACTGGCCAGGGATTGAAGAGCTGCAGAAACACACTATTTCTCTCCCTTTCGCTATGTGTCAGGAGGTATTTCTGAGAGAGGTCCCATTTCCTTCCAACCTGCTCCAACCAGACAACATGACATGTCCCAGCTTCTGTCAGGTGACCCTGGCCCCTGGGATCCAGTATCACCATTTCTTCTCTCTATCCTTGCTGTCCACAATGGTGGAAACTTCCTGAAATTGCTAACTTCTGGTTTGCATTGCCGTCTCCTGTGCAGCATCTGAGTACTTTTTCTATGGTTTACCTAGTACCATGATTACATTTCCTTCACTTTTCGCACTGTCATTCTGTTTCTTTTTCATGCTTTGACCACCTAAAAAGTTTTCTACCATATTTTTCATTAACTAAATGGATATTAACTGAATCAGTTTTGGTCAACAGAGTCATTGTTTGTATAGATGGTGTTAAACCCTGCCTTTTGTGGTTCAGTTGGTTGGGAGTCATCTTGCAAAGTGAAAGGTTACCGATTTGATTCTCAATCAGGGCACATGCCTGGGTTGTGGGTTTGGTCCCCATTTGTGGCATGTGCTAGAGTCACTGATTGATGTTTCTCTCTCACATCAATGTTCCTCTCCCTCGCTTTCTCCCTCCCTTCCCCTCTCTGAAATACATACATACATATGCACATACATAACTGTACAGATGGTATTAAACAGATAAGAATAAGTGGTATAGTTTTATGATACAACAAATTAATAGCATATAGAAAATGCCATTGACCAATAAATGAAACTATGCAATTCTTATTTCAAGGGCATAATTTCAACTGTCGAAATACAGGGCAAGTTGCATTTTGCAATAGCACTACATATAGCAGTTTCCTCTTGACAAATGTACATTCTACTAGAGTCTTCAAAACTATCTTCACATATAATTGTTGAAGTTATGTAAAGGAGATAAATTTCATGATATAAATTATTAGGGATCAAAAAGCCCATAATCAAAAGTATAAATCTGTAATATTTAATGAATAAAAGCCTTCTGAAAACTAGATTTTTAAGTTGTTCTATATAGCTCTGTTGTGGCAGAGTGCGGTAAGCTAAAAAATGCATGCGTTTGTAAGCATAGAAAAATGTATGAATACTCTTAGCCTGAATATGTATTACAAAACTTGGTTCACCAGGGATTCCTTGCATTCTAGGTCTGCTATATTTGGATGAATGCATCGCTTCATTTATATCCAATAGGGAAACAAAAGCTCACTGCTTCTACACAATGAAGTAATGAACAACATAAATAGTTCATATAACTTCTACTTATGCATCACCTACCCAATAACTGTCCACATAATATATGAAAAGTGTTATTAGTGTTTTTGAAATAAATGTTTATAGGGAGGCAATTATTTTCTACTTCCATGTATTATGTGAAGTTTTAATGCCTTCATATCTCAAATGTGCTTATTTTAATATTCAGTAATAATACCATGCTTTGTAGCTTATATACATTTTATTTTTGAATCTCTATTATTCCTCTTTGTCTATACTATGTCTTTATTTAGGTGCTGTTTATTTTAATACTGTGTCCTGTTCTTGTTTGGAATAATTATGTCATTTAAAGTCTTTTTAATTTTGACATTAATTTTATAAAATTTGAAACAATACTCATCATGTTATACCCTAAACAGACTTGTGCTCAAATTTCTCTTTTAAAATATTGATAACCATAATTCTACCAAAAATATTGGTGAAAATATTAATTTTTAATTTTTTTCTAAGAAGTATCAGCTACAAAGCATGAGCATACTCTCTTCTGAAAACTCTCCTGTGCTCATGTTTTCCTGAATTTGCTTTCTCTCTTCTGGAACTCTTCATTCCTAATTTTTCCTCCACTATCATTACTGTATGCTAATATCATGGAACAGTTTTTCCTCATAATAATAAAGGAAGGTAATGCCACTATTGTCTTCTTTTCATCTATCACTCTTCTTAGTGACATGATTTTTCTGTAATACCATTTGATTCCATTCCAACTTTCCCCAACATTCATCCTTAAACACTCAAGAGTTACCTTCTTTTATTTTTAAAGATAAGTTCTAATCTCATTAATTGGACCTTGAGAATTTTCCATAAACTAACCTTTGCCTACATTTTTATTTTGATTGCTAATTATTATATCTTTCCTACAGAACATGTGCTTTGGCTAAACTGTTTCCATGCATGCTTCCTTAAATATGACAGGTGTGTCTTCATTTCAACAGTTGGCTCGCATGGTTTCCTTTACAAAGAGTAGGAAAAGGAAGAGAAGGAACCAGGAAGAGGAGAGAAAGGAAAGGAGTAAAGGAATACAAAGTTTTAACACTTTGTTGTACTTTCTAGCCATCAAACACTCACATTTGGATTAAGATATGGGTGAACTGGGCATTTTTATAAGGAAATAATCTATAATTTAGAGGCTTTCTAAAATATTACTGGATGTTAAATATCTGTGAAACTATAATTTGTTGCACAAAATGCATTTTGTCAAAATCTTTCTCAGGAAGTATATAGTACTTAGGTGAAAGGAAAATTTAGTGACTCTTGGGTTGGAGATGAAGCAACAGTACGTGTGCGTTAAGCCATACTAATAATAGACGAAGCAGTGTTAATATCAGATCTTTTTCCGAGGTTGGGGTGGCGGCGGCATGCAAATGAATCCAGCAGTGAATAGCTCTCTCTAATTGTGAAAGTTACAAGTGATCTTTCTTTTATAAATGCCAGCAGTAATCTTTCCTTTCTGTCTTCTTTCTATATAATCTTCATAATACTCTAAATAAACAACTGAGCAAATATTCAAGGAACATTGATTCTCAGAGGCACCAAATTAGTATATGACAAAGGGAACTCATGGATATTAGTACGTCCTTGCAATTATTATATTAATTTCTTTAAAATACATTATATTTTAGAATATTTATAAAAACTCTAGGGAATTCAGTGTTAATGTTCCAATTTACATATGCACATTCATAAGCTTTAAAAGTGATTGAAGCTATATTTCCAAGATCATTAAGAACAGAGTTTCAAGACATGCCAAAATTTGTTCCATTCTTAATCATGCTTTACTGAATAAATATTTAACACTCATTGATTACTTATTCATTAGCTACAACAATAGCTGAAACACATAGCTTATTTTTACAAGTCTGATTTGTTTATGTAGAACTATTATTTCTTGATTTTACTGTGATTCCTCCTTTACCACTCCCGCTCCTTTACCTTCTTCTTTTCTGCACTGTGTGTGTTCTCACACACACACACACGCACACACACACACATATATTCAGATACTTTTCATTATACATGCAATAAAGTACATTTTGCTTTAAACACCAGAACAATATTTATAAGTGATAGATCATTATTCTATATTTGGAGCAATTGGACATGGGTAAGGAGTTTGCTCAGAACTACCAAATCATGAGTGCAGGTATGCTAAAATAACTCAGGTAAGGGGTAGGACTTCACCTGTTAAAAAAAATCACTGGAAAGACTATCAACTTAGTGAAACCTGCATTTCTGAAATGTGAGAAATAATTGGCAATTTATGTAAAGCACCCAACTTTCTCCTTTGAAAGAATGCTGTTTACAGAGCCACTTCTAATCAGGAGGGGGCCATTCTGGGTTGCGGGGCCAATTCAATGAAGGAATAAATGCCTCGTTGGTGGAATGAAGACATTATTGAATTTTTTTTATTACTGTACCAGAACAACCAAGGCAAAGGAGTATGAGGCAAAGAGGATGAAATTGATCATGGCCATATTCCCCATGCAGATTAGGGTTTGAACAAATTCCTGTTGCAAATTGTGTGATTTATTTTGCCACAATTACTTAAACCACTCCTACTTATAATTTCACTTACGTTTCAGACTTAAGCCTTTTTATTCTCCTTTCAGGATGTTTGTCTTCCTAGATACCTCTATAGATAGAACCCTACCTAGAATCTAAATTACCATCCTAGGATTTAGATATTAGTGGAAAAATGATGATACGGATAGAGGAATCTTGTGGAATGATTTGAAGAAAAGGTCGAATTAGCCAAGTTTAATTTGATTCAATATAATGCTTGACTTTCAGAAACCAAACTGTGGATCTGCTTACTACCTATTCTTTTTTTAAAATATATTTTATTGATTATGCTATTATAGTCATCCCATTTTCCCCTTCACTCCCCTCCACCCTGCACACCCTCTCCCACCCACATTCCCCCCCTTTAGTTCATGTCCATGTGTCATAAATTCTTTAGCTTCTACATTTCCCATACTATTCTTGCCCTCCCCCTATTTCTACCTATCATCTACTTATTCTCAATACCTTTCCCCCCTCTCTCCTCCTCCCACTGTAACAGGGTGCAGCCATGAGGGGAGCCCCAAATAGGGATTTGTAATAGGATCCAGAAGAGCTTGGAGATAATTGGCTCCATACCACAGGGCCACACCTGTCTAGAATGCTGGCAGCTGTGGCCAATTGTGAGAGGAGCCGGAAATGAGCCACAGAGGAAGATTAGCACTGGGATTTAAACGGAGGCACAGCAGTCATTAGAGGTCTCTTTTTGGGACCATGCATCTGTTTAGGACCACGCGGCTTTGGTGTCTTGGTTGGGACCATGTGGCTTGGGTGAGAGTCAGGACCACGAGGCTTTGGAAGTGCTCCCTTTTGCCACGTGGAGGGTGCTGGGAGTACTGTGTGCATTATGGGGAACTTTGGTTTGTGTTATTTCAAATGAATAATAAATTCCTTTACTTTTCACTGATCTCTGGCATTGAGAGAAGTCTGTCCTCTGGCAGCAGACATAACAAATCTGGGGGGTGGGGTTTTGGGTAATAGTATATCATCCCAGGCCCCCCACCTTGCTGTTCTATGATACCACTCCCCTGTTGCTAACCCTCCATGTGATCTCCATTTCTGTGATTCTGTTCCTATTCTAGTTGTTTGCTTAGTTTGCTTTTGTTTTAGATGTGGTTGTTAATAACTATGAGTTTGATGTCTTTTTTTACTGTTCATATTTTTTATCTTCTTTTTCTTAGATAAGTCCCTTTAACACTTCATATAATAAGGACTTGATGATGATGAACTCCTTTAACTTGTCCTTATCTGAGAATTGCTTTATCTGCACTTCCATTATAAATGAAAGCTTAGCCAGATAGAGCAATCTTGGATGTAGGTCCTTGCCTTTCATGACTTAGAATACTTCTTTCCTGCCCTTTCTTGCCTGCTAAGTATCTTTTGAGAAATCAGCTGACATTCTGATGGGAACTCCTTTGTAGGTGACTGTCCCCTTATCTCTTGCTGCTTCTAGAATTCTGTCCTTCATTTATACCTTGGGTAATGTAATTATGATGTGCCTTGGCGTGTTCCTCCTTGGGTCCAACCTCTTTGGGACTCTCTGAGCTTCCTGGACTTCCTGGAAGTCTATTTCCCTTGTCAGATTGGGGAAGTTCTCCTTCATTATATTTTCAAGGAAGTTTTCAATTTCTTGTTCTTTCTCTTCTCCCTCTGGCACCCCTATGATTCGGATGTTGGAACATTTAAATATGTCCTGGACATTCCTAAGCCTCTCCTCATTTTTTTGAATTCTTGTTTCTTCATTCTTTTCTGTTTGATTATTTCTTTCTTCCTTCTGGTCCATTCCATTGATTTGAAACCCAGTTTTCTTTCCATCACTATTGGTTCTGTGTGCATTTTTCTTAATTTCACTTATTGTAGCCTCCATTTGTTCATCTAATTTGCAACCAAAATCAACCAGTTCTGTGAGCATCCTGATCACCAGTGCTTTGAACTGTGCATCTGATAGGTTGGCTATCTGTCGGTTGCTACGGTGCTTTTAATTCTGTTTGAACTCTCCCCCCGCCCCCCTTGGTCTGGTTGTGCCTGTTACATTTGAGGGGTGGAGCCTTAGGTGTTCACCAGGGTGGGGCACTCCAGTCGCTGAGTTGTGATGTTGTATGTGGGGGTGGGGTTCGAGAGGGAACAATGTTGCCTGCTTAACTCTCTCTAGGACTTCAGTCCCCTTTGCCACTTCCCACAAGCAGATTGGGCCCTTCTGGTGCTGAATCCAGGGCGTGTGGGCTTGTGTACTTTCTAGAACTCTGTGGGTTTCCCTGAGGAGCTCTCCTGTGAGGCTGGGAGATTCTCCCAGCACCTCAACAGCCCCCCCCCCCCACAGGTGTTTTCAATCGGTGCTTTTAGGCTTTGTTTCCAGGTGCTGGGTCCCTGGGTTACTCGGTCTGTGTCGCTGCCCATTTTTGCCTAGTTTATCTGCACATGAATGTGTGACTGCGGACAGCCAGCTGCCTTGTGCCCCTCACTGGGTCTGCTCATTGCCTCCCATGCCCAGGTTCTGCCACTGGGTCCGTCAGCTGCCCCTGCATGTCTGGGGTCCACCAACTGCCACCTGCACCCTGTGCACCCACGTCTGCCAGCCATCACTTTTTCCTGCCAGGACCCCTCGACCCCTCCATAGGCCTCCCATTCTGCCCCACCTTACCGGTCTGGATGAATGGTTGTCAGGCTTCTGTTCAGTTCATTTCTTTCTGTTCTGGTTGTTTTTGTTTGTTTCTAAATTTTTGTTGTCCTTAGTTTTGGTTGTGTGAGGAGGCACAGCGTGTCTACCTATGCCTCCATCTTGGCTGGAAGTTCTGCTTACTATACATTCTTAAGGAACAAGTATTCACATACTTTGAGTAAAATTATTCCAGAAAGACTGGAATATTATGTTAAGTGAAATAAACCAGTCAGTGAAGGACAAATACCATATGATCTCACCTATAAGAGGAATCTAATAAACAAAATAAACTAACAAACAAAATAGAACCACAGGCATGGAGACACAGAACAGACTGAAAATGACAAGAGGGCTGGAAGAGGGGATAGTGGTAGAAAGAAGAGGAAGGGACTAAACAAAGAACATGTATGAATGATCCACAGACATCAACAACAGTGTAGGAATTCACTGTGGGAGTGGGGGATGGGATGGGCAGCAGAAGGCGAAGGGGGAAAATTGAGACAACTGTAATAGAATAACAAAAATGATTTAATAAAAAATAAATTATCGGTACTAGGCAGCACAAGAGGGTAGTAAATGGGAGCTTTGCGTTACCAAGTGTGGAGAAAATGAGTTTTCTTTTATGTTAGTAGACAATATACCCACATACTGGATTATTACATTACAAGATGCCAGACCATCGGCTCATTTATTACAGCCTCACGGCCATTGCAGAGGTACAAAGAACACAGTGGGAGGTGCAGCTGAGGCTGCCGCAGTGAGGGGGAGACTCGGAGACACAGAAAACAGGAACGGGAAAATTCCACGGAAATACTTAGGGCCATGAAAACACAAGTAATTAGCAACATCCCCACCTAAGTTTTCCAAAATAACTTTGGTAGTCCAGTACGATCTCCGCTTATATGGCCCTGAATTTCTCTCAGGCTAATGTCACATTAAAGCCCTTGTATAATTTTAAGCTTCTTCATGATAAATATTAACACTTTTTATTTAAAGTTTTGGTCAAGATTTTCAGCAACATAATAATCAAGATAAGAAACTGAGATCAGTCTTTGAAATAATTCAAAGACTATATTCATTTTTATTGAATATATCCAAACATAGTACATATTAATAAAACATTTTCCAAATTTGACTTTAAACTGTTCTCAGATACAAAAGGAGATTGTAACTAATCTTTTTAAACTAATTAAATTTGCCATATATATAGAATAGAAGTACTAAAAAGTTATGTCATGCAATGAAAAAAATCCTTAAGTGCAGAGTCAATCATGTTCATTGGAAGAAAATGAAACAAATTTTGAATCAAGCTATTAATGATTATTTTGTGTATATGTGTAACATTAATATCAACCATAGCATACAAAATATATGTTTAGCTACTTCTGTCTGTAGAAGAAAGATTATGTGAAAATCTTGACTATATCAATAAAATATATAACCATCACAATAAAAACAATAAAAATAAATATTATGAGACAAATGTACAATAATTTATTAAATAAAGAAAGAGCACTTACCCTTCATGATAATTTGGGTGGAACTGGAGAGCATTATGCTAAGTGAAATGAGCCAGGCAGCGAAGGACAAATACCATATGATCTCACCTATAGGTAGAATCTAATGAACGAAACAAACAAATGAGCAAAATAGAACCAGAGACATGGAAATAATGAACAAACTGACAGTGACCAGAGGGGAAGAGAGAGAGGGATAATGGGAGGAAGAAGGGGAAGGGTCTAGTCTGGGGACATGTTTGAAGGACCCACAGTAATGGAGAACAGGGTGGGGACTGACTAAGGAAGTAGGGGGTGGGGTGGGGCAAGAGAGAAAGCAATGGGGAAAAATTGGGACAACTGTAATTGCACAACAATTTAAAAAAGAAAAAATAATTTGCTAAGTATTTAAATATACAGTTTTTACTCACTCCAAGTGACTGTTCCATTAATAGAAAATAGAAGTATGCATGATCATATTAAAAATATTTTAGTCATACCTTTCTACATAATTTTAATTTTGATATCATACAATTATATATGTAAGGATAGGAAAATAGAATATATTTTATTTAACACTACATTAGCTGGATTTAAATATTCTTAATATTTATATATACAGTATGTAAGCCTCTATTCCTACCTTTGTCACAGATAGGCCTGTATTTTTCCTTTCTTAAAGTGTCATATAATGTCCTTTACAATCTTTATTCAGTATAGGTTACACTTTTCTAAGAATTAATCTATATCACCTTTAATTGTCATATATTTGAACAGAATACTTTCTTAATTTTTAAACCATGTTTTCTTGTAATTATCTCTCTAGTTTAATTTATTTCTTTAATTGTTGTTCAAGTAGAGTTGTCTCTAGTTTCACCCCACCGTGCTGCATTGCCCCACCCATCTCCACCTCCCACCTTCAAACCTACCCCTTTGGCTTTGTCCATGTGTCCTTTATGCAGGTTCCTTGATGGTCTTTCCCCTACTTTCTCCATTATCGTTCTCCCCCTTCCTCTCTGGTTACTGTCAGTTTGTTCTTCATTTTAATGTCTCTGGTTGTATTTTGTTTACTTGTTCGTTTGGTTGATTAGGTTCCACTTATAGGTGAGATTATATGGTGTTTGTCTTTCACTGCCCAGTTTATTTCACTTATCATGATGCTTTCCAGTTCCACCCTCATATAATTGATGACTTCTTTCTTTTTTCAAAGTTTTGCAATAAATTTCTTTCAGTTCTCCATATTGTTTTTGTTTTGTTTTGTGGAGAGAGTGTATGCTAGGCAAAAAAAGTATTTAATTGGTATCCTGTTTTAAATCTCTATTTTCTATTTCAGTTATTTCAACTCTTAGCTATGTTATTTGATTCCATTTTCCTTATATATATTTTGGTGTTCTAATTTTAAAGTTATATGTTTATTAATATTGATTGCATTTTATTTAAACCTACCTATTTATGAGAAATGCCTCACAAATTTTCTGTTGCATTATATATATTTACACTTAGTAACTAGCATGTATTCAGATACACATTGGCAGTTAAATGGACATCTGTGAATGTATGAAGAAGACCCAGCAAAATGTAATAAAAATGAGTTTAGTGTGTAAAGATGATATGGGTAATTGAAGAAAAGTCACGATGAATAAGGAAGTACAGGCCTATATTTCTAATGCATTATTCTGCAACCAGAGAAATTACATCAGTATATAAAAGCTAATGGTGATTGACAGTTTTATTTTTAAAGAAAGGTTTAATTATTTTGCTTACAACCAAACACCCAGCTGAATATCACAAAAAGACTCAAAATAAGCATTTTCAGTTGTCAAAAAGTAATCAAAACATATTCAAATAAATTAATTCCTCGGTTTCAGAATGTAAATTAGCATGAAAATCAACTCGTAGGTGAGATAAAATCAGTTTTTTTCTGACAACATATCCAAGCACGTGTTCAATATGTTACCAGCTAAGGCTAAAAATACCAGAAGTTAATGAAAATGAATCAAAGAAAGTTTATCAGATAGAAAGTTTCACATTGCTGTTGGATCATCAAGCATTCTTTTCTCTTCACCCAGTCCCTCAGCACCCTCCCACTCGTAACTTTCAGTTGGCTCTTGGTATCTGTCTCTTCCTGTTATGTTGTCCATTTCTGTGTTGTCTTTCTTAATGCTTCTGTTCTAACATAGTAGACTCATTTTATAGTTAATTCATTTTCTCTCCCTATGCTTACATAACTCAACCATTCTATTCTGTTGTTGCATTCACTTACACTTCAGGGCCCTGGAGAGAACCAACTGAAAAGAAGCTTAAGTCTCTTGTCAGGTGCGATATTGTAACATGGTTCCAGGGATCTCTTCATGACGTTTCCTGCTTCCGTCTCACAAAAGGAAATACTCAAGCTATGAAATCATAATCTTGGAATGTGTCTGGAAAAGATATGGCTTCCTAAATCAGGACAATACAATCCCCAGTCTAATTTTAATGAGGTTCAAGTGGACCTCTGCCCTGCAAAATCCAGGGTTCTTCTCTACCCCAGTATACTACAGGAGTACCACACAGGGGGTCTTCACCTGCTTCCTGAGACAGAACATCGGGCATGTGGCTGTAGCCTCTGCTTACTGCTGTGTGATTTTATTCCATCTCAAGGCCTAAGAGATCTTGCTATGGTTCCTGAAGAGAACTATGATTTCTTTTTCCTTGATAGTTTGGAGAGGAGAAATGTTGTAAAAAGCAGATTTACAAAATCATCTTGACTGAAATAGGGTTTGCTTTTTCCATCTGTATACTTGAAGAATTCTTTTTGTATCATTGAAATTCTACATATTAAACAGTCAGTAATGATCTGTTTCAGTATTGCAAGTTCATTTGTTATGGGATGCGGCTCCTTTTGAGGATTTGCTTCTTTCATTCCAGGGAAATGGTCTGTGTTGCAACTTTGAATAGTTACTATTTCTTTGATGTATTCAGTACTTGACCAACACTGGCAGTCTACTGTTAGGCTGTGTATGCACCATCTACAATAATGACCTTTGTGCTTGTTTTGTTTCTGTAATAGCTTTAGCATCATTTTGTCTTCTTTATTCACTGATGGTTTCAACCCATTTTCTATTTTAACAATACAATTTTTTATTGAGTAAGAGCCCTAAAATATCAGGCATTAATACACATTTTTTTTTCTTGTAAAGTTGATTTGGGGTCACCCTGACCTGGTGACTTAGAATTCCAGATATGTCCTTGTATTGTATGATACCAATAGCACCTTAACAGCATATGACTTCTACAGTCATCACCCCATGAGCATCCACGTCACTTTCACTCACAATATATTGGCAAGAACTGATCACATGGCCTTCACCCAACTTCCAGGGTGGTTAGGAAATAAAAGAGAATAATAAAAAATAATTGGGGAGCATGTCATTCATTTGAACAGAGAAAACTATGATAAATTAAAGCACTTGTTTTTGGTGAAAAAGCTAAGAGTTCTCTCAAAGAGGTATGATATGCTAACTACAAGGGACTCCCACTGGCTGTTTTGATAATTTAAGGGATTGAAATAAATTAGGTTTCTAATGAGTCAATTAGGAACAACTGAATCTGTTAGAAGAGCCAAGAGTCCATTACAACACAAAAAATGGAAAGGTGCTAAAATGTGCTAAAACCTAATTATTATGCATGCATACATATCTACTATCCATAAAAATGGCTATTTATAAAAAATTGTTATGAGATATCAATCTTAGAATTTTTGCAGTAACTATGCTGAAAAAATCCAAATGTTTTGTGAAGATAGGTACAGAATATGATTAACATATTTTTTTCTGTCTAGCAATAAACAATAAACTGATCATAAGAATAGATGTGGAAACACAAAGGTTTAGTTTTTATTGGTTAAAATAGAATATTAAAAAATATATGTGAAAATCAGGAACATGTTCATTGGTATTGACAAACGTGGTGATTAATTAATTTGGAGGAGGGAAATATAGCTGGTTTAATGATATTTTAAATCTGTCACCTCTTGTAAAAGCAATAGAAGATGACCAATTACAAATATTTAGGAAAAGCAGTGTACAAGGAAGAAACTCAATGGGCTGAACATAATAAGTTGAATAAAAAATTCTTACATCTACAATGTTAAACTTCATAGAAAAATAACAAATATATTACTCTGATTACAAGAGAAAGCAATACCTCTACAAGTCTATTAGAATTGCCAACAATTGAAATTGATTTTAAACCTATCAAAGCAGTTAAGGTGAAGGTGAAGTTAAGTATTGCAAAAAGTCCTTTACAATTCTTGCTACTTTATATATCTTTAATTAAATATTTTATTGTTTTGTTACAGTTGTCCCAATTTTTCTCCCTTTGCTCTCCTCTGCACAGCCCCCCCCCTTGCTCCCACAGTCAATTCCCACCCTGTTGTCTGTGTCTGTGCGACATTCATACTTGTTCCTTGACCCTTCACCACCTTTCCATCCTTATACCTCTCCCCACTCTCCTCTGGTCACTGTCAGTCTGTTTCTTGTTTCCATGCCTCAGGCTCTACTTTGCTCATTTGTTTGTTCATTAGGTTCCTCTTATAGATGAGATCATATGATATTTGTCTTTCACCCTCTGGCTTATTTCACTTGGCATAATGCTCTCCAGTCCCATCCATGCTGTCATAAAGAGTAGGAGCTCCTTCTTCCTTTCTGCTGTGTAGTATTCCATTGTATAAATGCACCATAGCTTTTTGATCCACTCATTTACTGATGGACACTTAGGCTGTTTCCAGCACTTGGCTGTTGTAAATTGTGCTGCTATGAACATAGGGGTACATAGGTTATTTCAAATTGGTGTTTGGGGATGCTTAGGGTATAATTCCAGCAGTGGAATTGCTAGGTCAAAAGGTAGTTCCATTTTTAGATTTTTTTTTTAGGAAATCCCACACTGTTTTTCACAGTGTCTGAAACAGTCTGCATTCCCACCCACAGTGCACTATGGTTCCCTTTTCTCCACAATTTTGGCAGCACTTGTTGTTTGTTGATTAATTAATGATGACCACTCTGACCAGTATGAGACAGTATCTCAATGTGGTTTTAATTTGCATCTCTCTGATGGCTAGTGATGTTGAACATCCTTTCACATGTCTATGGACCATCAGTATGTCCTCCTTAGAGAAGTGTCTATTCAGATCCTTTGCCCATCTTATAATTGGATCATTTGTCTTCCTGGGGTTGAGTCATGTGAGTTCTTCATATATTCAGGAGATGAAACCCTTGTCTAAGGTATCATTGGCAAATATGTTTCCCCATACTCTCTTATCCATTTTTATTTAGATGATGGTTTCTTTAGCCATGCAAAAGCTTTTTAATTTGATGTATTCTCATTTGTTTACCATTTTTTTTCATTTATTTCCCTTGCTGTAGAAAATATATTGTCAAAAATGTTGCTGCATGGAATATCTGAGATTTTTGTGCCTATGGTCTCCTCTAGGACTTTTATGGTTTTACAATTTATGTTTAAGTAATTTATCCATTTTGAGTTTTCATTTGGTGTATGGTGTAAATTGGTGGTCTAGTTTCATTTTTTTGTGTTTACCTGTCCAGATCTCCCAACACCATTTACTGAAGACGCTATTTTTACTCCATTCTATGCTCCTGCCCCCTTTGTAAAATCTTAATTGGCCATAAAGACATGGATTTATTTCTGGGCTCTCTATTCTGTTCCATTTATCTATGTGTCTGTTCTTAATGGTTTTGAGAGGCTAGCAGGAGTAGAAATAGTAAGACTCCAGAATAGAAACTAGTCATAATCAGAGATAAAATAGAATTTAAAACAAAAATAAGAAGAGAAGGAAGAAGGTAAAGTGGAATAAGGGAAGGAAGGAACAAATATTGTAACAGGGTGCAGCCAAGAGGGGAACCCCAAATAGGGATTTGTAATAGGGTCCAGAAGAGCTTGGAGATAATTGGCTCCACACCACAGGGCACACCTGCCCTTAATGCTGGCCGCTGTAGCCAATTGTGGGAGGAACCAGAAATGGGGCTGCAGAAGAAGATTGGCGCTGGGGTTTAAACCCAGTGAGGCAGCCCTTTGTCGTCTCTCTTCTGGGACCACATGTCCCTCTTCTGGGAGGATGTCTCTTTCTGGGACCAGATGTCTCTTTATTGGGACCACACATCTCTTTTGGCACTGATCTCTTTCTGGGACCAGGTGTCTCTCTTTTTGGAACCGGATGTCTCTCTTTTGGGGACCACACATCTGTTTAGGACTATGCAGCTTTGGTGTCTTGGTTTGGACCATGCGGCTTGGGTGAGAGTCAGGACCAGTAGGCTTTGGAAGTGTTCCCTTTTGCCACGTGGAGGGTGCTGGGAGGACTGTGTGCATTTGTGGGGAACTTTAGTTTGTGTTATTTCGAATGAATAATAAATTCCTTTTCTTTTCATTGAATCTCAGGCATTGAGAGATATCTTTCCTTTGGTGGTGGACATAACAAACCTGGGGGGTCCCTTTCAGGGAATAGTATATTGCCCTTTGAGGCCCCCCTGTTGCTCTGTAACAATATGAGATTTGAAATAAACGAAAATGAAAAAAAAAAAGAATCTAGTGAAGTAATAGGCACACTCTTAAAGGAAAAGAAATGAATTCAGGAGAGAAAGTAACACAAATAATGAAGATGACTATGATGGAATTCATCTCCGTAGAATCCAGCATTTACCACTGTCTTCTCTTTCTGGATCTGCCCCTGGTAACATCAGATGGTGTCCTAGTCAGGCTTTATGTAGCCTGTTCCAGACTACATAGTGATCCACTGTCTGTGGCCATGTCCTTCAGATTTGGCTGGTCCCCATGTTCTGCCCTGCTGGCTTTTCCTCACCCCAAGGCTCAGGAGTCGTTCATTTAATGACCAGAGGGGACTGCCAATACCTTCTCCACATGTCTCCAGTGAGGCCTTTGATGCAATCAGCAGGGTTGGAACCTTAGCCTCACAGCAATACTGTAACACTGGGTGGTGGCGGGGTGCTCTGACCACTCCCTTCAATGAGTTTCAGCCTAGGGGGTGCTGCTCCTACCACACTGTTTCTGTAGCAAGCACCACCCCAGCCATCTCTGCTACTGGAGCTCATGGCTCCTAAGCCAAACTGAAGCCACCTTAGTCGGATTCTGTCCTGTTTGTAGTTCTCATGGTGCCCGCAGTCAGGCAGGTGACTGTCCCTTCCCCAGTAAGTACCACAGTCCCCAGACCCTGGCTCCTAGCAGTGGAGGGATGCACGGCCTTGCCAGGGCAGAGGGCACAAAGACATGTCTGTGTGCTGAGGTAAGGGCACTATGGAGGCTTCTTCCCAAGGAATATATTTAAAAATCTTCAGAATGGCTCCTACCTCAAATCTGTACTGCCAGAGGTGCTGGGCTGGGCTCTGCTAGAAGAGCTGGGGCACCCAAGATCCTGAGTGCCTTGTGGTGGGCAGGCTCTTGCCCACTCACATACATGCCGCATACACTTGTCCACACGCACACTCTTACTCTCAGCTGGATTTTTGAGTTGATTGCTCTGTAGTTTAGCTGCAAGACAAGTCAGGTCTGAGAGCAAGTACACAGAGCTTCCATCTTCTCTGTGGCCATTGTGGATCCCCTTGCTACATATTTGTGTTACGTGTTAACAAAAATGTTGAGTTCCATACTCCTAAGCAGATCAGATTTTCTATATACAAGAAATATAAGCTAAATACATATACAAATACACATATATACATCCATATTGTTGAGTTTATAGCAATGTAATGGATTAAATAAAGAGAAGTATGGTATTCTCCTAACTAAAAATATGTATTTACATTATGCCTTTAATAAGAGGGTTTATGGATATCTTATAAGTCCTTGTTCTCTGGAGATTTCAGAACACATATTGTAATCATAAATTATCACAAGTTGTTAATTTGTGATAAGTGCAGATTTTGCCCAAAGATCTCATGCTCTGGAAAACATTGTGTTCTCAATGACTTTTTCATCATTTTTTCCTATACAGCTGAAGGCTAAGCTCCAGAATTATTCTGAAAGATCCTTTCATGGTATTTAATTACTATCCTGGAAAATTTAATTTTAGACAGCAAAATTTCACTCTAATGCCTATTTATTGACTGTCATATGTCCTAGAAAATATTCCACAAACTGATTTTCTTAAAAGATTATTACTTAAGCAATCTTAAACTTTTACAATTAGTTCCTTTTTTAATAAACATATATATTCTTTAATTTTTATTTTTGTTAAATTACAGTTGCCCCCATTTTCCCCCATTACTCTCCCCTGCTCTCCCCATCCCCCACCTCCCACAGTCGATTCTTCCCCACAGAGACATGTCTCTGCAGTCTCTGTCCGAGTCCTTTACGTGTGTTCCTTCGTTTGACCCTTCATCTCTCAGCTCCTAACAACAGCTCATCCTCTAGCCATTCCTTTAGAAGAGAGCACTTTGTTCCAATACAGTTTCTTACATGGTTTTTCCTGACAGGAATGCTAACCAAAGTGTCCAAAATTTTTCTGTTGACAATCAAAATATTGATGTTATAGCTGCCTTTACTAATGTGACACATTCCTGCAAGAACCTTATTTGATTTATAAAAGATACTTTAACTTCCATTAAATCTTCTTTTTAATGATCTTGAGTCTGCCTTTTTTTTTTTTTTTTTTTGTAAGAACATCAAAATTTTTAAATAAAGTGAGATAAAAGTGTCTAAGGACACCAAGTCATTATTTCATTTGAGTTACGGGAAGGGCCATTTTTTTTCATTGATTGAATGCACTGCCTTTTGGAACAATGATTAATTTGTTATTTGGGATACTTTGTCCAGAATGTTACTGTCTGCAATACTTTTATTTATTATAAAGTCTTGAGTTTATGTTTATCTGTTTATGTGTAAAACAGATAAAATGTGACAGTACACTTATTTTTAAAACTTAAATTTCATGGAAGATTCCTAATGATTTTCTTCCTCCTCCTCCTTCTTGTTCTTCTCCCATCAACGAGTTTTACCATCAGGCTTTAAAAACCAGAATACCATCACAGTATTTACTGGAAAGCATACATTTGATTATGCCAGGTAGAGAATTCTAGATAAATTAGGACATAAAACTTACAACTTTTATGTTTGGTGATACATTCTACAGAACAGTAATAATCATAAAAATTTCTCATGGAAAATTTTGTTCACTGAAAAATTATTCTGTTCAAAGTTAGTTCTTTAAGATCAAACACACCTGTGGTATTTCATTTATCATGTGTATGTTGAAAAGGGGTTTTGAGACTCCATCTCATTCTGTCCATCTACTTGTTCTCTAAATTTGATTAACAGATTTTTTGGACTCCTGAGTAAAGAGCAGTATGACCAAGGCTGAAATCAATTAAATAGTAATTCCAGAAAATATCTGTTCTAAGAGAACTTATATTTTTATAAAAATGTATCATTTTAATTATGTTTTAAAACAATTTAAGGAGCAACTGCCCAGCTCCTAGTAGTCCTGATGTACTTTACCCTGCTCTGATTTTTCCAAGACAACAGTTTCTAAAATTGTATAAAATGTATTTATTAATAAGAGTTTTATTTATTGTGTTTACCTCCCTAGAATAAAAAACTTTATGAAAGAACTTTGTAAAAAAGTAAATACATGAATGAATGAATAACTCATGAATGAATGAATGAATAAATGAATGAAAAAGCTGGTTTTTGCTTAGTCTAGGATGACCTTGTAATTTCAAATATGGTTTCTCTTATAATTCCACTTCATTTTACATGGGTAAAATAAGAAACTTGGTAGAATGTGAACATTTTAGTGTAAATTTAGTTAACAGAAATATTCTAAATTAACTGAGAAAAATTTTATAAGAAAAGAATATATTGAAATAAATTTGCTAAAAATTGAAAAGTTATGACATAATATTTATTCATGAATAAAATGACAAATAATTTTCTTAAAGATTAAAATAAAGGTACCAAATTGCTTGTTTAAGAATATTTTGAAATTAATATGTATAGCCTCTTAATCATTTTAAACAATACTATTTATATGAACATTTAACAATGCACATTGAGTGTTTACTCTGTACTCTTATCTCTCTACCTACAATTATTTTCCAATGACGTCATAATAGTGTGAATGCTAGAAGATGGTAATTGATGACTCATGAAATATTCCAAATAGAAAAATTTTGTATATTTATTTAAGGCTAAATTTTATAATTTTGAAATGCTATGGAAGGCAAGATCTCCTCTGGCTGGATCTCTAAGATCTGCAGTGAAACACCTACCCCAACACTTACCACTTCATAAATATGCTTTTTCCCACTTGATCCTCTTTCTTGCCATGACTGAGTCCAAAGTAAAAAGAAAGCCTCAGATTCAAAGCCCATCAGGGAATCTTGTATTTTGTTTTACTCTATTTCCATACTTCATCTTCTTAAGATGACAATATGGTACATGTAAGATATTGGAAACTTCTTCTTGTTAGGTATTACTAATTGTGTGTGTGTGCACACATGTGTATGTGTGTATGATATCAGAACTAAAATGGAACTTATTTAGTCAAATTTCCCCTCATTTATATTTGTAAAACAATATATGAATAGATTAAGGGAATTACTGATTACTAGATCTAATTAGTAAGACAAAGAACAACATGAATGGTCTTTGCTGACATACAACTTATTGGTACTTTTGATTCTAAAGTCTTTGATTCTAAAGATTCTCGTAATTTTTTTCATTTATTTTTTTATTTAGTGTTGTTCAGTTACAGCTGTACTGCCTTTTCACCCATGCTCACCCTCCCTCTCCCCTCCATTCCTCAGTCAATCCTCCCCCATTGTCCGTGCTCATGAGTCTTCTATTCACATTCCTTTGCTTGGCCCTTCTTCTTTCCTCTGTTACCAACCCCCTGTCACTGTGATATTTTCAAAAAATAAAATTCTTTGTTTCTACATGCATTTAGTTAAATGTGCTATTCTTTCTTTGACTAAATAATTTGTTTCATTTTCAGAACCTCTTATGACATTTAAAATTTACTGTGGACTTAATAAAACCTAGCAAATAGTATTGAACATTCAGAAGAGTGGTTTTCCCACAAGCTAAGTGCTTCTAATACTACATTGATCAATACAATTATTCATAAATGAACATTTCACTCACTTATGAAACTATGTAAAACAGCCACATATATTAAATAATATTATATTAAATTTCTGAAATGAATTTGTCATATAATTCCTTAATAATGAACTCCTTTAACTTGACCTTATCTGGGAAGCAAATTATATTCCCTTCCATCCTAAATGATAGTTTTGCTGGATAGAGTAATCTTGGATGTAAGTCCTTGCCTTTCACCAAGCCCTTATTATATAAAATGTTAGAGGGACTTTTCTAAGAAAAAGAAGATAAAAAATACAAACAGTAAAATGACAATAAACTCACAACTATCAACAACCAAACCTAAAAAAAAAAAAAAAATTAAGCAAACAACTAGAACAGGAACAGATTCAGAGAAATAGAGATCACATGGAGGATTATCACTGGGCAGGTGGAGGAGAGAGAATGGGGGAAAAGTCACATGGAATGAGAAGCATAAATGGCAGATACAAAATCGACAGGGAGAGGTTGAGAATAGTATGGGAAATGGAGAAGCCATACATGTATGTCCATGTATGACCTATGGACATGAACTAAGGTGGGAGAATGATGGTGGGGGGTGGGTTACAGGGCAAAGGGGAATAAAGGAGAAAAAAATGAGACAACTGTAATAGCATAATCAATAAAATATATTAAAATTAAAAAACAAAAAATTCTTTAACACTTTGACAAAATAATGGTGGATATGTCAATGATTATTACCGACAGGAAGATATTTATAAATGATTTTGACCTAAGATTCATTATCTTGGGTGGCACTAGAAATGATGATAATTCAAAGTATTTAATAACCTTTAGGTCAAAAGCACTAACCAGTCTGAACTGATGCAGCACAATACTGGTGCTGATGGCCTGAACAGTAGTGTTGAAATTGTTTCTTAGAGTTCTTTCTTGAAACACACAAATTAAATTTCTGAAACATTTGTGTAGGAACATACACATTTATCAGTTCCACTCCTTTCCTTAAGTCTTTAGAGCAACCGTAAGGCTGACATCATTTGACAAAATGAAGTGGAGAACATGAATTTAACAATTTCTTTACAGATCTAAATTTAAGAGAGATTTCAAAATACAAGTTAGTTAAAATTTTTGCTACAAAATGACATCAAATTGCTACAGGGCTGATGTGCTATAAGGTGATGTCAAATTGAACAAAATAAGTTATTATTACTAACTGAAAGTACAAAGCCTGAATACCAAACATGTTTTTCCATTAGATAACACTTTTATTTTATATGTGTGCAGTTTTCATAAAGCAAATTATTCACAGTTACTTATCTGTCATTATCTGAAAGCTTTCTCTGAACACATTTTGTGATTGACATTTCCACTCAGACAACATAACTAAGACCTAATGTAACTACCCTAAGGAAATAATAAAAATATACATAAGATTTGTTATATATTATAGCCACTACTTTCTTGGAAATAAAACAATCATCTCAAATTTAGCAAAATCTGACACAGTAAACATAGTTTACATAAAATACTTCCACATTAAAAATTCAAGTTTAGTGCTAAGAACAAACATTCAAATGACGGCATTATTTTTCTCTCTTGGTGCCTTTATTTGAATTGTGCATCAGCTCTTGTCTTATTTTTTCCTTTCTTCTTTTCTAATGAATGATGTTATTTTAAAATAAAGACCCTGTGTTTGAAATAAAAGTTAATTAAAAAACAAAAATAAGAAACACACATTTTAATAAAACCCCTGCTATATCACACTCCTGTTAATGTATGTGGGTGTTATAATTTCCATTTCTTCCCTTTCAGCTTCTCCTCAACTAAGAATAACTAGGTGATTAGGAAGCAATTTCAGGTAAAGAAAGTAATTACTTGTCTTTCTGTAATACTTTTATACTTTAAAAAGCAAGAATAACTAATTGTCTTGCTAAGGAGAAAATTGATTATCCTTTTACTTAGAGAATATTGAGTTTCTCATCACTTGTAAAATAATTAAGCTGTACATAGGGTCTGCTAAAAGTTTACTCTTTGTATATAATTATTGTAAGAAACCTTTGATATCACTCCATGTTCTTCTTAAGCTTTTAGTAAACACTAAAAGTAAAACACTTTTACTTTTAGTAAAACACTTCTTTCTCAAAACCATTCAAATAACTGTTTTTTTAATGGCAATTAAGACTTGTTTGCATTTCTAGCTCATTTCCAGAGGTGCACTCCTTTTTCCATTTGTAATAACAAGAAATTAAACAATGATGAAAATCATTGGAAAAAGTATAAATTTGTACATGTTAATACATGTACAGTGACATATCAATAAGGATTCATTTTTAAATTCTGTTTAATGGAAGAGAACATTGGTGCATGTGATTTGTTAGAATGTATAAAGAAAAGTCACTTATATTTGGCTTCACATTGCAGTAGTATTTCAACCCATTTCTGTCTTCCCAATTGCTTCCCTCTAGTTAAAAGCAAGATGCGTGTCAGTTCCTTGAGCATATATGGTCTGATTGTTGGAGGAGGCCGATAGAAGTAGTGTGGTTGGCAGAGTGAAGTCAGCCATGGGTTTAGTGTTAATCAGAATGAATGGCATATGTATCAGAAAGGTAAATAGACAGAGATGCTTTCATTTGAAGTAAACCAAATATGAACATTCAGACTTACCAAAAATCAAATTGGCAAAATAATATTTTCTTTTTTATCATATGTGATTTTATCACCATAGTTTTGCAATATTAACTTCTCCCCCTTTGTTATATGAAAATGTACTTATGTTAAAAATAATGTAATTTGCATTCAAATATTAAATCCCCCAAATGGGTTATTCTTAACTAACATAATTAGAATTATTTTCATTTTCCTTATGTAAAGGTTATTAGTCAAAATTTGTAAGTGCATTGATATAAAAAAACTGAAAATGTCTACAATGTTGAAAAAAGTTTGATAAAATGTTTATTTATGTTTGTTAAAGTTTAAAAATTATTATAATGAAATAGGAAAACAGAAAACATCTTATTTACAGATGAAAACTAAACTTTTGACATAATTAATTTCAATGATTTGTGTGCATCTGGTCATGGTATTAGTTTTAGGTTAGAATTTTATTTTATGCATTTTCCCTTTTATTTTATCTTAACCAGTTTGACTGACAGAATTCCAACTTTGGCCTCAAAGACTCTCACCCTACAGGGTACCCTTCTTGTAAATCCTTGGGTTATCCAAAGATGTGATGGACTGGTAACACCAGTGACTAGGTTGTGTGGTACAGTGACTTCAAGAAAGTGAAATTACCCTGGGTGCACCTGACTTATCTGGTTAGCCTTTAAAAAGAACTCCTTCTAGAGGACAGACCTAAAGCATGAGAGAGATTCTACAATACAGCGATTGATTTTTGCTGGCTTTGAAGATGAAGGGGTCATATGATAAGGAATGGGGCAGTCTGTAGCTGTAGATAATAGATCCCATCTATCTGCCAGCAAGTGAATGAATACCCTAATTCTACAACAGCAAGGCATTGAATTTGCCCAATTATCTGAATGAATTTAGAGGAGAATGATTCCCATGTGTCTCCAAGAAGAAATGAAGCTCAATCAACTTGATTTGAACCTTGTAAGACCCTTGGCAAAGAACTCATCTGTGCTTTGTCCCAGACTTCTGACTTGCAGAACTATGAATGGATAAACGGATACAGTTTTAAGCTATTAAGTTTATGGTATTTTGTTACATGGCAATAAAAACTAAATACAACTAGGAATTTCAATACCACCTAAAATTTCATTATTTTATTACATGGAGGGAAGAAAGAAAATAATAAAAATGAGAGCATAAATTAATGAAATAGAAAACAAATACACTAACAATAACCATTCGGGGCAACAGTTGGTTCACAGAAAGATTCATAAAATCGATGAGCCCTGGATGATGTTGCCTGAGGAAATGAGGCTCTTCCTGATTGTGAGGAAAGCATTCCAAGGACTCAAGCACAGGAGATTGTGGTGTGGCAATGTGGTTTATTTGTATGGAAGGCTTCCCCAGGTCCCCTCTTCAACCATCCCACCGTGAAAAAGTCCAACTGTGTCTTTAGCAAGGCCAAAGCAAAAGCCAGTGTCCAGAGTTTCTGCTTCACATTAACACTCGGTCTTTTTCGAGCCCATGCCATCTGCTTGGAGCTCTGTCAGTGGCTACACCCACATGTTTGTGTGCTTTCAGGTGAGAGAAAAAGCATGAATGTGTGGGGTGAGTGCAGGTCAGAGAGACAGAGAGAGAGAGAGAGGTCTTCTTTGTTCCCATGGGATTATATTATTTTAGATTTAGGATGGACCAGGTGCTTTATCAAAATAATCAACTTCCCAAACATTCATGGGCATTTTGATGGGTCTACCTCCTAGCGTAACTTCTATGATCTAGTTCCTCTTTGTACACCCCCAACAATCCAGTACCAAAGGGTGAAGGAAGGAGTGTTAATCCCCTTGCTGGAGTAATGCTGTGATCCCTTGGGGTGTGATGCTGCAGCTTCCAGGTGAAGGGAACAGACTTAACATCCCCAGTTGATTAAGCTCAATGTCTAATTTCTTTTGCCTCCCATTCTTATTAATAACTAGTTAACTATCTATGGTAACAATGAGAATGATAATTACATAGTGGTGCATCTTGAAAACTGGGCTTTTCAGATTACTGACTTATTTACTTTTGCCAATTGCCTAAAAATGTTTTTATTTTTTATAGCCCAGTTCTCAACTAACTTTTGCTCATTTCTCATTTCATATCTTGTGTTGCTTTAATTTTCAGTTGTAGATTACTATGGAATTTAAAGCTTAACCCAAACTGTAAGTAAACTTTGTTGAAATATGTATTCCTAGTGTTGGATAATTTTGTATAGAGACAAATTTTTTGTTTACTTTTATTTTCTTTTAAAGATTTTATGTATTTTTAGAGAGAGGAGAAGGGAGGGAGAAAGAGAGGGAGAGAAACATCAACTGGTTCCTTCTTGTATGCACCCTGACCAGGATCCAGGCCCACAACCCAGGCATGTGCCCTGACAGGGAATTGAACCAATGATCTGTTTTGTGGGACGACACCTAAGCAACTGAGCCACACTGGTCAGGAACACATTTTTATCTTTTCTAAAAATATTTAAGTATTAAGAGAATCAACTCTGTGTTTGACATATCTAACTTTTGTGTCACATTTCAATTTTTGTTTCAGGATTATATATGATTTTAAACAGTATAGTTGGTATTTAATATTATTTAATTTCAGATGTACATATAGTATAGTAATTCCACATTTATATCCTTTACAGTTTGATTAGTACCCTAAGTCTAGTAATCATCTGTCACTATGCAAACTTATCACAATATTGATTGTATTTCTCTTCACCTTTCTCACTCATCCCCTACCCACCCCTCTTCCCTCTGGCAACCATCAGTTTGATCTCTGTACCTATAAGCCTGTTTTTGCTTTGTCTGATCATTTGTATGTTTATTTGTTTTTTAGTTTCCTCATATAAGTGAAACCATATGATATTTGTCTTTCTTATTTCACTCAGCAAAATACCCTCTAGGTCCATCCACATTGTACAAAGGGCAAGATTTCATATTTTTTACATTTTTGAGTAATATTCCATATGATTTTTATAACTTACAGTTATCACATTTTTAATTTAAAATATTTAAAATGTACTTATTTTTATGTAGAAAAAAATAATCTCAAGATATTATCCAATAAATTGAAGTTTATAATCCAAAATGTAGATTAGAGATGTGTTTTGCACAAAGCCTAAGGAATGGGTAGAAAAAATGAAGTTCATAGAGGAGACCAAAACTAATGTGCTTATTCATTTACTCATTAATTTTTATTAAATTTCCCCCAGGTAATTTTACAGTATCTTTACACTTACATAAGATATGCTATTTGCTAAATTAATTCTGAAATTCTTCATGCATTTTATTGCAGTTATAAATAGAGTCTTTTCTCATTTTATTTTTAAAGTGATTATTTTTTGGTATATCAACAATTTGTTGCTCATATTACTGAACTTTTTTATTAGTTGTATTCCAGTTTATGTTATTTTAACATGTATTCTTTTGAAGCATGGTACCATAATTAAAAATATTATTTTATGATTTAAATTTTGTATTATATAATAGTAAAAATTTTAATAAACAGTTAATTCTGTTGCTAGGTGTAGTATAAAGACTCCAGTATATTTATTTTTCCAAAGTACAACTTTAAGTGTTTCTTAAAGTGGAATCTTCTTTACCTGAATTTAATTTTAAATTTTATTATATGGTTATCTATCAATTTATGAAAATGATAATGTTGTTGAATATCCTGGCAGATGTCACTTATCCCTGTTTTCAATTTTTAACTTTTGCAATTAATATAATTAAATTAGTAAGAATTCGCACAGAGTTTCTGACACATCCATTCATACAGTTGAATTAGCCACAAGTGAAGAACTGTTATTTTGATGTTGTGCTTATAGATTAATGCGTTGTATCAGAAATGGACATTTTATATTTTAAAGCTCCACAGAAATTTCATGTCATCACTTTTAGGTGACTTAAGCTTGTGTCATTTTAGAAGAAAGGATTCATAAAGAATAAGAACTGTGAAAACCATTTCATGTCTACTTATAGGCTATATTAAAAAAAGTCTTTTGAAATTGATATTTTGCTAATAGACAAAAATTAGAGAATCATGGACACCTTTAGAATTTTACTTTATGAAAATATATTTACTTATATTTTAATCAGGTATTATTTAATTAATTACAGCAGAGCATATTTGCTAAAGAAATGAATGCATCATTTTATAGGCATTAACCATTTTATACTGGAACAATTTTAGATGACACTCTAAGTCCCTACATCAAAATAAAAGAAACATTTGTAGAGTTTGCCATTTTAAATTATAATTGTGTTTTAGTATGTTGGGAAGCTTTTGAAGAAGCTCTAATTAATGTTTTGTTATTCTTTTAAATAGCTATTGTGATTTAAGCAGTTACATGGAAAAAGTGTCTCCTGAGAAATATTTATAGAAAATAGCTAGGTAGGCACTTGTTCAAGTAAGCACTCATTTTAAACAGTGGCATGTCAACAGTTTTTTTGAAAATTACTTTTTCAAACTTTGGAAACAATACCAACAGTGTAGATAAGGTTGCCAAGACACACTATATTGGAGAAGCTGTCAGGCATTCTTTGAAAGTTTTAAACTGCATAAATAAAGTAATTTATTGCTTGACATGTCTTTACAAGGAAACTTTTGTATTTTTTCTAATTTGTAAAAACAAAGGCAATACAACATCAATAGCATCTATAATTTTCTCAGTATAGGTGAGAATAAAGTTTGTTGCTTGTGAATATCTACAAATAAATTCTAGACTCTAAAATCACATATGTAATTTAATTTATAATTAAAATAATTAGGTTTTGCTTCTGACTACTTTTTAATTCAGTGATAAATACCATTTAGAAATACTTTTATGTTCATCCATACTTATGGAAACATCTGGTGCTATATTTTCTGGTTGTACTAAAATTCAGTAATTACTATTAGAATTCAACTCCAAAAAAACACTGTGACATTCTGTAACTGCCCTTTAATGTAGTGCCACAAATAGTGAGCCTATGCAGAACAATGCACTCAATCCTGTAGCATATTATCTTTTCTAAAAAAAAAAACCTGCTCTAATAATATATATTTACTTCACAGTATGAATGAAAAATTAAGTAATGTTTGTAAAGTATAATAATTTTAAAAGTTTAGGATGTCTGTAAATAAACCTTAATTCCTGCCACAACAGGGAAGAAGTGGCTTTCCATGAAGTACTAAATAAAAACATATTCCCTGTCTATGAGTAAGGAGAGAAATATTATGACTTCAATTAATGCTTTATATTGCTTATTTTGTGAGAAGAAGGAATGATACATTTATATACTAAAACATAAATGAAGATTTAAAAGTAATCAAAAACTTTATTCACGCTTCTGGTCAAACATGTAAAGAGTTTGGAAATCAGTGCTTGATCCTAACAGCAAATAAAAAGCTGAACAAACCAAAAAATCAGCAACTCTTCTTAAAAATCTGTCAGAGAAGTGAAATCACGGATAAAATTGCTGCCTCCAAAATTAAACAGACAGACAGGCAGATACAGAAAATCAAAACTTACCCAGGTGGAAATGCAGAAGCTTAAAGCTCCATGGAAACCAGGGCTGCAGGGGAGGGAAACTCATCCATAATTGCCTAGTTGCTGGAGGCTCACTGTGGACAAGTCTGAGAGGTAAAAAACTCCAGAGGAACCCAGTCCTTGAAGGCCCTAACAACTTCTGTTTTTCACCTCTAATAGCCTGACCAAATTATCATGGCAAATATTAGAGAAAAATCTCCTTGGGCTTTCAGTTGGAAAAGTAATCATTTTGAAATACTCCAGTATGTTCCCTTTTTAACATGGCCTGTTCTCAAGAGAATTTTACCAGAGCCTAAACTATTAGGTCATTTTCAGAGCCAAAATGATCTGGGTGAAGGGAAATATGCACCTCTAGTCCATTCTTGATATCCTGTCCCACCTAAGAGGGGTGGAAAACTGGAGACACTGGGGAAATCCATCATCCAGAGACCCTGTCTCTGTAAATTACACACCAAGACCAAGTGGGATATATTCCAGGTATGCATAGTGGGTTCAACATGAAAAAAATGTAACTAATCATATGAACAGAATAAGGAAAAGAAAATGACATAACCATATAATTAGACCAGAAAAAGCATTTGACAAAATTTACCACCCATTCATGATAAAAAAAAAAAAAGCTCAGCAAATGTAGAATAGAAACTGCCTCAACATGATAAAAATATCTAAAATATATACAGCTAATACCGTATTTAATGGTGAGAAATTGAGGTCAGATGTCCCTTCTCACCAAAACCTGGAAGGGCTGCGTAGTGCATGATTCCAATTATATGAATTATGGAAAAGGCGAAACTATGGAGACAGTGCCAAAAACAGTGTTTGTCAGAGGGAGTGTGGGAAAGGCAGAGGAGAGAGGGCATTTTTAGCACTGCAACTACTCAGTGTTAGTCTATAGCGGTGAATGCATGTGATTCATTGTAAGTTTGCCCACACCCATTGAATGTACACCACCAAGAATGAGCCCTAATGTAAACCATGGATTCTGAGGGATGGTGATGTGCCCATGTAGGTTCACCAATTGTACGAAATGCACCACTCTGTGGTGGGATCTTGAGAGTGGGGGGAGGATGGACATGTGTGAGAGCAGGGAGTAGCTGGGGAATCTCTACACCTTTCATTCAGTTTTGCTGTGTACCTGAAACTATTCTGAAAAGATTAAAGTTAATTAAAACATTTTAAATAAATAATTTTCTCATGTTGCTTATTCTCTGGATCAGAGGTACTCAACTTGGGGCAATTTTATCCCCTAACCATGGAATTTTGGAAATACCTGGGGACATTTTTGATCATCACACTTCACCCAAAATAGTTTCCTACCCAAAATTCAATTGTGTCAGAATGAGAAACACTGCCGTGGAGCATTTAAACTGGACTCCTGCATAGTGCATATCTTGAAGTAAAAACAATTACTCTAAAATTCTTAAAATTGTGAAATCTCTTATTAATTTTTTCTCATTATCCATGGGAACATACTTTAATGTTTTCAGATAAAATCTGAAATTATATATGTCATTATAATTGTTACACTGTGTGCAATGAATTATCATTATAGTCTATATAAAATTCATGAAATATTAATTTGCCTGGCTCATTCTGCAATGAGGTCAAAATATCCCCAGACAAATCTTTACACTTATCAGGTCTCATTCATATACCCACATGCACCACCATCTGAATTGTACCCTGGGGCTCCAGTTTACCTGAGCGCCTGTGTTCCTGTTGGACATGGCAGTCATCTTCCATATGTTGCCACTGACACTCCTGTGCCTTCATAGTGAAATGTCTACACAGTAGAGAGAATCACAGGGGTAAGAGCCAGGGATTTGTGAGATGAGGGTGAGTTGTGTTTAGACTTGTCACTGAAATGCCATAAGAGAGGTATCAGAAGTCTTAACAAGTCTTAAAAAGTCGTTAGGATTTAACTTTTTAAACTATATATAGATGATATATAGTCTCAGATTTTTAAAAAATTTCCATAGAATTCCTGTTACTATTCAATTGAGAACACAGGCATACCTCAGAGATATTTCAGGTTTGGTTCCAGACCACCACAATAATGTGAATATCACAATGAAGTGAGTCACACAATTTTTTTGGTTCCCCAGTGCACATAAATGTTCTGTTTAGACCATGCTCTAGTCTATTAACTCTGCTATAGTAATATGCCTAAAACAAGAACACATTCTTAATTAAAAACAGTTCATTGCCTAAAATGTAGCCCTCCTCTGACCTTCTGGAACACTGATTCTGATAGACTTGCTGGACACAGGGTTGTCGCAACCTTCAATTTGTTAAAAAAAAAAAAAAAGCTGTATCCACAAAGTGCAATAAAGTGAAGCAAAATAAAAAGAAGTATGCTTGTATAACAATGTCAGAGCATTCTGAAAATTACAGTTATGTGTGTAACTATTTTACCACTTCAAAAGGATGTATCTTCCTTCCCCTTCCTCTCCTTATCTTCTCCCTCTCAACACCCTTGGAGAGAACGATAGCTAAGTGCACTTGGGCCGTGGGCTATTAGAGTTCAGTGTCACTGTATTGGAGTGCAAAAACACATGGTATGTTGTTTTCTCACATATTGCTTGAAATATAGACTTTATGTATTGAATTTAAAAAGGTATTTATTGCTTTTGTTCCTCAAGAGTAATTATAACCAAACTTTTATTTTTAAATACATTCCCAGAACTACTGTTGGAACTATATGGAAAAAGAAAAGCTTCCATCCACTTTAGGAAAACATCAAAAAAAACAACACTTGCCATGTAGCATTAGTTCAGAGTGTGACTCATTTCCCACGACAGCTCTGGCTGGCTGGTGGTCAAACACTATGCATTGTGCAATGTATTACATCTAAAGTGAAATCACACATTTTAAGTTAAGTTTGTCAAATTTATTATATCCATAGATCAAATACACTTTTTGTTAAAAAAAAAAAACCCAAAACACTGTGATGTGGAACTGAGCAAAGATAGATTTTTCGAGACCCGAAGCACAAGTGCAGAGGTTTGGGTACTTGCAGAGAATGTTGGGTGGGTCTTTTATATTCCTGGGTGACAGAACTGGGATACTTTACTATTTCATAAACAGAAATTCCATACTGTTCGGAGGTCATGAGAATCTAACCATTGTGATGTAAATTTAATGTCCTATTTTATTTCTTTACCAATGTTTTATAATTATGAAGATGTAAAACAAAATTAGTTTGGTAGAATGGGTTCGTTGGAAAATTACAAAACTGAAAATCAGAGCATTGGCAAAGGAAGGACCTATAGGCACGGTAGGTCCTGCAGAGAAACTGAACCAATGAAAGATATGATTACGGAGGCCGAGAAGGCCCTCAATCAGCTGTCTGCAGGCTGGAGAACCAGGACAGCCAATGGTGTAATTCAGGTTGAGTCTAAATACTGAGAACCAAGGGAGACAGTGATCTAAGTCCCAGTCCAAGTAGAAAAGTCCATCAATAAGCAGTGCCAATGTCTCAGCTCAGGCAGCAAGCAAATGCATCCTTCCTCTGCTTTTGGATCTATTCATGTCGTAAATGAATAGGGTGATGTCCACCTGCATTGGTGAGGGCTATTTTCTTTATTCTGTCTACTGATTCAGATGCTACTAGAAACAACCCCCCCGACACTTCCAGAAATAATAGTTTCTAGCCATTTGAATATCCCTTAACCTAGTCAAGTCAACACATAAAATTAACCACCACAGAAACCTTAAGGAGTCTCTACCTTGGAAATTCCCCATAAATGACTTTTCAGTTCATCCCTCTATAGAGTTGTCAGATATAGCAAAAGCAAGGACAAAACAACACTCAGTTAAATTTGAATTTCAGGTAAAATACAAATAATTTTTTTACTATAAATATGTCCCATGCAACATCTGAGAAATACTTATTCCAAAAAAAAAAAAAAGATTTGTTTGCCTGAAATTCAAACTTAACTGGGTGTCTTGTATTTTAACTGGCAACCTACCTTCTCCAACATTTTTGTATGTATTATTGCTAATGCATTTTATCTATTATCTCCTCCACATTAGCCTATATAAAGCCACATTTCTGTCTTTCAACAGCAATTTAAAATCTGGGAAGGAAATAGCGCTTGGAGAAAAATCACAGGCAATAACATTGTTTAGTGGGGCTTTCAGTGAAGTAGCTATGTAAAAGTGAAAACAAACAGGTTTCTCTACTGTGCTTAAGAATTTACTTGAAAATAATCAAATTCTGATTTTTTGAGTTGAGTTATATTGCTGTGAAATAATATTACTTGTTTTAGTGGAACTAAGTGCCAAATGAAAAGAACAATTCCAATGTTTCTGACTATTTTAATTGCAAAATACATGTCTTGAATAAAGAAGACTAATTTGTGTTATTTAATTTTTAATTTTAATTTTGTCCTTTGGAGAAAACAATGAAAAAATCATATGCTACCAAAATCATTTCTAAAAGTATATATTTATCCAACAAATATTGAATTGCTTGATTTAGCAATTCAATTTGACTTTAGAACCATCATAGTGATTGCAAGATCAAATTAAAGTTATTTAAATTGTGTTAGTTTGTTTCCATAAGTGTTGAAGTGGTGTTAATTATTCATCCTTTTCGTTGCTTCTTACCAGTAAGAATGGCTCCACTGGAGATACAGGTATTAGGTTTACAAATTACTCATGTGTGTTTATCCCCAATGAAATGTTTCTGCTGAAGTGAATCAGAACATTTTGTTCAAGCCTAGTGTTGAATGGAGTTTTCATTTTCCTCCCTGTTGAACTGAAGTCAGCTGCACCCACAACATCGACTTAGCATCAGGAAGCAGGGGAAAAAGATACCTTCTCTTTGGGCTGCTTGAGGGCAGTTGTGAGTAATAGTGAAAAGGCTGGCAGCTTTTAAAACTCCCTACAAGAGTGAGGGTGTTAGTAGAAATTTATTTAAGATAAATAATCAGAGGTGGGGTTGAAATATATGATCTTTGATGCTCTGTCTTTCCAGGAACCCAAGAAATATTTTTTGGCAAGGTATGAAACCCATTCCAGTCTGCCAAATATTGGGCTGCCTGGTGCTTAGACCAGTGGCCTGTGGGCATACTTGTTGAAAGGAAGACAGCCAGAGCCTTTCCATATTGTGTCAGTTATTGGAAGAATCCTAATTACACTGGTGCACAGAAACAAATGGAAACTTGAGAAGCTGGAGTAACTCAGGACAAGGTCTTCTTGCTGAGTTCTTTGTTCTTTTCCTCTAACTCATCATGCTGATGGGATTGATCTGCTGCAAAATGGTTTTGTTTTATATTCTCTGTGCTTGGTTCACAGTTTTCTAAATTAAACCTGCGATCAGAAGATCATTTAAGCCATCAGGTGGGATCTCATGCTAGGTAATCAATCATTTGTAGATATTGTAAATTTGGGGAAGAATTTTCACTTGAGTCTCCTTTTAGTTCCTTTGCATATTAGTGCAGCTTCCCATCTTCCAGTTGTGGGATGAGACTACATTCTATATTTATCAGTAGAGTTTATAAATAGTTCCTCTGTTTTGATTTATTATCATAATCACAAGTTTTAAGTCACGTATTTTCACATATCACCATGTTTCAGGGTGGGATGGGTCTTAAAATCAAAAGCAGCACTGATTGTGTTGAATTTAATAGCAAGGGTTATTGTTTCATTTTTGGTGGTCATAAAACAATGTGGCATTTGTAATTGCTAGCTTCTTATACCTAAAGAAAGGCTGGCGGTTTATATGAGGTAGGTTTCATTAAACATTGATGTGTATCTTTTGCCAGTGTTATTGACATCCTGATTTTTAAAAAGTCCTCTGTAATTCTGTGTTTCCCTTAATTCTAATACTTTGCTCTGACATCATTTTGTGTGTTTATATATATTTATCTATACTGCTATAGATGTTATTGGATATTTGGAGATAAAAATTTTCAATTTAGCTTTGGCTGGTGTGGCTCAGTGGATTGAGCACTGGACTGTGAAGCAAAGGGTGGCTGGTTCAGTTCCCAGTGAGGACACATACCTGGGTTGTGGGCCAGGTTCCCAGTGTAGGGTGTATGAGAGGCAACCGCACACTGATGTTTCTCTCTCTTTCTCCCTCCCTTCCCCTCTGTCAAAAATAAATAAATAAAATATTTTAAAAGATCATTAAAAATAATAAATCCTCAATTTACCCACTTAAATAAAATAATCTTTAGTTCATGCCCCTTCCTATTCATTAGCATACCTTATAAAAAACATTAGAGGTATCCATTGAGCTTCTTTGCCTTGGAGGGGCCAGAGAAAGAACGTGGAATATGTTTATGTAGATTGTTTTTTCACACAAAGGCATGATAAAATGCTACTCTTATTCTTCTTGACACTTCTAATTATTCCTCACACTCTAAAAGTAAGAAAATTAGTTGGTGTAAACTTTTAAAGATTGTCTAAATGTTGGCATACATGTTATCAACTTGTTGACATAAATGAAGACGTTTTGTCAAAATCTCACTCATCCTTTGGTAATATTCCTAAAAGATAGCAACTAAATAATAAAAGCCTGCTTTCTGGGTATTTATAATATGCATATTTGCACACTAGAAGTATAGTTGAGAAATTTGTTGGTTTTTAATTAATTAATTCTACAACACTTGAGTTCTATTGATTATGCATAAACCATTAATATCAAAAATAAAAAAAATAAATTAAATATCAATATTAATTATTAAACACCTAACCAAAAGCTCATTTTGGACAGCTTTATTTGATTTGAAGGTAAACTCATTGGGTATAGAAGGAGAGTGAATACAAGCAGACTCTTAAAGTAAAAACAATTTTACTTTTGTTTCTTAAAGATGACATTTTGGAACTTAATACTGAGTGCCATTGTGAGAATATCACAGAAACTGAATCACTGAAATAATGGATGAAGTAAATTATTCTTTGAAAATTATAAATTAAGCATTAATGCTTCTTTTTAGTTACTACAATTTTAAAAATATGCATTTTATTGTTTTGTACAAAATATTGTCTCCAGGTTGGCATCCTATACTTTATGTATAAATGAATGGACCAAAACATATCTACATAATTATAGATAAAATGACATTTATATACCATCAATGACTATCTATGGCCTTGTAAAGTGATATATTACCTACATTCTTACCATTAATAACTAATGCAAAATTGAGTTAAAAATGTAGACATCAATATATGTGAAATATATTTGAATTTATTTTAATTATAATATATTTTAAAGATTTTTCCTCAATGTGAATATTGCCTTCAAAGGAAAAAATGGTTTGAATGGAAATGATATGATTTCAATTATGTCTGAAAAATAGTTGAGCCATGAAGGGAGGCGGGGGGAAACCCTGCATGTAGGCTATTAGCATCTCAGTATGTTACCCATTATTCTAATATGTACACCATTCAGGAACCTAAATAAAGGAGAAAATTGCTTTCTGTAAATTGGACACCATAAGCACACATAGAGCGTGTAATTAATATAAAGATGGAAGGCTGTATTCATTAGGTATTTCTGTACTATAATAATGAGGGTTATTCTTGCTCAAAGAGATATTAATAGAAAACTAAGTTTAGCATAACTTTTTTACAGAAATAAAATACTAGCATTTAGAATTAATAAAAACACACAGTTTTGAAGTTATTACATTTTTAAAAATATGTAGCAAACTGAATTTTAAAGGATTTCTTTCCCAAATTATTACCAAACTCAGGACAATTCAATAATATATAATTTAATGTTTTTCATGAATGTAAGTTATCCATATTCACAGATATCTATGTTTCATTTCTAAGAGCTATTTTGCAACCATATTAACTTGACATGAATACTTTGCGTTCATCTAGCTGCTAACCATGATGGGTGTCTATATATTTGCTCTGCTGTGAGCAAATCACTGTGTCCTCCTACCTAAGAGTGGTCATCGTATGAATACACTTTCATCCCTATTCTCATCAGCCAAACCAAAGCCTAGAATTGTGTGCAGCAGACATGACTATTGTTTACCTCTTCCTTTTGGCAAACAAAAGATATACTTCTGCTCACATTTCATTGGTCAAAGGAAATTACTTGTCCAGCACTCCATTTAAGACATTGCCAGACCGTTGTCATTGCCAGACCATGTCTTAAAGCCTCTGATTTTACACTTCCCCTATTTCTGGTTTATTGCATTTCCATAAAATCTTAAAATAAATGTGTAGATTTCCCCTTAAAATATATGGGAGTTTGATTGACATTACATTGAGTCAACAGAATTAGTTGAGGAGGAATAACAATGGTATAAAACAGACTTCTAATCCAGGTGCATGGCATGGACTTTCATTTCTCTAGGTCTTTTCCAATGTATTGTATCTCAAAGATTTATACATTTTTGTATAGAGAACTTACACATCATTTAGTGGATTTATTTCCAGTATTTATTTTTGTTGCTATTGACCTGTTTTTAAAATAGCATTTTCTAAATTTGTTGCTAATACATAAAAATAAAATTGATTTTTGTTGATTGAGCTTGTATTGACTGATATTACTGAATTCACTTATTAATTCTAACAGTATGACAGAAGATTTTGGATTTGCTTTGTACATAATCAGATTATCTCTAAATATTCTTTATAAATATTTTTACCTGATTTTTCCTTGCTTTATCTTGGACTGAAAAGAATGGGAAATAGTACCTATCTTATGTATTAGAATTCCCCCTTAAATAAGAGATAGCACAAGCAGTGAGCACAGCTTTGATCTGGAACTTATGGTTCATCTATAGATCAGCACTGGCTGATTTTAGCTTTCTATATTTCACTTTCAACAATCCATAATATAATGTTATTTAAAGAGATTTCTAAGTCTTCTCAGTTATAACATTCTATTATTTTACTCACAGGATCTTAAATTTTATTTGCATAAAATATCTTCATGTTACATTAATAATAAAATAAACTTAAATTCTAACTTTGAAATAGTTTTATCTCCTGAAGTCATTAGGAATTAAAGAAACCTAAAAAGAGCATGTTTATTTAAATCATCCTAAAAGATTCATTTTCAGGCTTATCAAAACCACTCATGTACAGTCATATAAAATATTTTATATTGAAAATGTTGCAATGGATAATATTTTTTCTATTCTTGGTAACATTGATCTCTCTCATGAACATTTTTTTACAGATGTACATATAATAATGTTTTGAATCCATGGAGACAGGCTTTAGAATAGAGTGCTGCTTCCTTGAAATATTGAAACCTAAATGGACAACACTTACTGAAAATAAGACTGACTTCACCACCGCATTCTACACACCATATGTCACCAAATAGCCTCCACTCTCTGCCAAGATGTAATTCAAATCAGTGACCTAGAAATAAAAGACTACATATTCCATTACCAATCAATCCCCTGAGCCATTCAGTCTCTACTCAGTAATATTTTAATAAATCATTTTCATTTATATTGAGGAGCTGTTAATACAAATTGTAAGTAAAGGCACAGTTGACTTTTATTAGCAAAGCCATGAATATATGATATGCTACACCCAAGACTCCATGCTCAGTACTCAATATGATGCAATATGACTCATTGGCTAGAAACAAAGATAAAATACTAGTAACTATACAGAATTTCATGAATTTATACTTTTACTTCTCATTTAATGTCTTATAGTGTTTCTAAATAACTGGTTTTGGCAGATAATATTAAATATAATTTGGGTTGTAATCTGTTTTTCATTTATGTGAATTAACAAGAGTTAGTTATAATGATGTAAAGAGTTTAACAGCTCCTAGTCATTATTTTATTTCATTTTTTAATTCTTATTTATTATTTTTATGTTTGTTCAAGTACAGTTGTCTCCATTTTCCCACCACCACTTTCCTCTGCCCCACCCTCATTCCTTCCCCACTGTGGCTTTGTCCATGTGTCCTTTATACACGTTCCTTGATGACCCTTCCCCTTCTTTCCCCCTTTATCCCTCTCCCCGCTCCCCTCTGGTCACTGTCAGTTTATTCTTTATTTCCACGTCTCTGGTTCTATTTTGCTCGCTTGCTTGTTTTGTTGTTCCTCTTTAAATGTGGAGAAAAGAAACCTGCTCTGCCTCGGTGAGCCGCCAGGCTATCACCTATGTTGTGGCCAGTAGCACACAGGGAAACGGGACCATCCGACTCCAGTCTTGGAGTCAGTGGTGAAATAAGAAAAATTATTGATGAGGTATGTTTAAAAACATATATCCAGGGAACAGAGGCTGAGTAGACCTGCTGCAGAGTGTGAGTTGTACGAACGCACTCGGCTGCAGTAGGAAGCAATGCAAATTTGCTACTTGTCATCGTTTGGTGCTGAATCTATATTTAATATACTTTGTTGTTTAGTAGTGGTTGTTTTTTATGGTAATTACTAGCTCTTTACTTTCAGTAGGTATCATGTGGACATGATCAACATGTGGACATAAAACAGAAGGCAATTCATAAGCAAGTGCCAAATTTTCTAAAGTATTAATATTGTGGCAAAAGGTTTTTATCATATAATGAACATATGAACTACTTTCTTTGGACACAGGGAGCTAAAAGGGACTGACTTAGACAACTTTGGAAATAAGCAGAGTTTGTAAAACGGAAGGTAAAAGGAACTGCAAACAAGCCTGTACTCTAGTAGGTTGTTTCCCCTGGGGACAGGTTAACAATTATGCAAGAATATCCTTGCTAACTCAATGTATTCAAAGTGAAAAATATACATTTGAACTTGGTAAGATTTATACATAATTCATCATTTCATCCAAACAAACTGTGATATTCTACCAATTGAAATAGAGAGTGTCATTGAGAAAAGTTCAAAAGATTATGTGTGCCTTTTTGTATAAACATGGTAAAGTACCTTTCTTCTAATTAAGTTGATAGTAAATGTAAACATACATTTTTCATTATGTTACTCTTGATTGAGATAATAAATACTGAAGCAACCCATTTTATATAGCAGAATGCTGTTAAGAAAGTCTGTTGTGAAATACTGTTGTTATGTTTTATTTTTTTATTCCTTTTATCATCTTGGTTGCCAGGCTTGAAGCTTGTTTATAGTTAACTCTCCCAGGGAGTTAAAAATTCAAATATTTAAAAGTGGCAGATTTGGACTTTAACTTACCCATACTGGTAATTTGGTCTTAACTGTTTCAATTTCAATTAAAATTAATAGCTGTTTGTAACTTGATTTTTGACTGGCCATGCCACTTTAAGTTATTCTTGAAACACAGCTCCCACTAAACTTCATACTCAGCCCGGTCTTCATCTTAAGCCCCTCTCACAGTGCCTACCACCAAATCAGGAGAGTAATCTCCCTGAAATGGCTAAACATCGGATAGACATAGTAAGATGAATAGACATGCCAGGTAAGAAGGATGGTGTTTTAACACAGTGATGTGCAAATAACAGGCAATCAATAAATGCTCATAGAATGAATGAAGAAACTGAAGAAGTATTTACTTAAATAATAGGGATACCATTGCATTTCAAGACATATAGTAGCTTTCAATAGCAAATGTGTTCCTTGTAGACACATTTTGATTTTGATCTACGCAAAATCACCCTGCAACACTTTATGTGGCTAATGTAACATTTATTATCTTTTCTTATGGTTATTTACTTGGCTTACTTTCTTGCCACTTTTCTGGTTAATAAAAGCATAAACAACACCATTTCTAGTCATCTTTGTTTGCTGCATTAGAAGGTTTACTTCTTTTGTACGCTGCATTTTTAACCAGGCTCTTCACTATAGAGACACTCATATTTCAAGTATTTCTAGTGGAGTTATCATAAGTAGAGTTGTTTCCCTCTTGAGGATTATAACACTATTTGATTTAATTAAATGGATCAGAATTAAAGCAATTGGTGGTATAACCCCTAGAGTAATGTATATTCCAGTTATTGAAACTGCCACTGGAGTGCAATAGTGCTTACATACTATGTTTGAAATGTTTTCAGATTTTACTTTCTAACAGAGTTTTCAGTTATTCCAAACAAAATAGATGCTGAAAATTATAGAAGTTTTAGTTACCTGAAAATGCATTTCCTTAATACTCAACAAATTAATTTATAGTTGTTGTTTTATCGCCCTGAGTTATGATTGCATTTTACAGTTGAATACTTAAATGCAGAGATGCATTCAAAAGTTAAGAATGAATTAAAATATAGAAGATGATATATTTTCTTCAATTTCAAATTCACTGTGAAGGCACATCCCTGCTTAAGAGCTAAGAAATTATTAAATGTGATGGGAGCAAATGTGTAAATCTTGCAATATAATGTATTGTGATGATAAAATAATTGATATGCTTCAACAATACTAAGCATGTTAAGATTTTGAAGCTCTTCACTGTCTCCAAAATTTTACAAATCTAAATTAATGCAGATGTTATTATTCTGCTCAATATTTATTTTCATTTTTAATGTATTTGAGTGTTTGAGGAAACCCACATGATCTCTCCAGTTATAACTCTCTCCTCTGTAGTAGGTGTCTAAATAAGCTGCAGTATTAACTTTGTCCATAAATGTAAACCATCTATGTTAAACTGGATTTCTATAGCATATAGTCATCTACTTATATTTTAAACACTATTAAATACATAAATTATAAACAATATAAATATGATTTATAATAATCTTATGACTTATAAAAATTGTGCTGGATTCCTGGTACAGAGACTGAGTTTTACAGCTCAGATTCAACTACTAATTGATTGTATCATCTAGGAAAAGTTACCCCCAATTGTCTTTGTATATTGAATAATGGGGGAAAGGGCAGGGAGTATGTATGGAGAAACTGTTAAGGGCGTTAAAGGTGTGGCCATTGACCACCATACATCCTAGAAAATGACAAAAGGAAGAAAATAACTAATTGTAAACTAAATATCTACATTTTGACAGAACAATACAATGGATTTTTATATTGATGAAGATATAGTTATTAAATTTTTAGATTATTTACAAAACATTTATATTCGTTTCTACGATGTTCTCATAGCTGTCTGTGATATCACCAAAGTAGAAATTTATTGTTTTCATTTTAGAAAGGAGACTATATGTTAGTTAAGGAAATGAAACTCTACATTAAGTGCCAAGCTAGAGATGGGAGCTGGATTTCTGTAGCACAAAGTTGCTTGCATGGCTCTTTCACATCATCCGCTTGATTCACAATAATTGAGAACCTGTCTGGTTTATCCATAAAACCAGAGGAGAGTCTTACTCTGTTTGCATGGATAAAGCTCTTGACCATGCCTATTATGCAGGTTCCAAATGAGTCTTTTGATACTCTGAAATGACAAATGTGTAATAAGGTAACCTACCTGTAGCAGAGGTAAAAAAAGACTTCTGGGGCAGCCAGTGACTGTCACCTTAATACCTTACAAACTGGAGTAATGAAGGGCCATGTTCAGTGTAGGAAGAAAAAAGTATCAAAAGCAGTAAGTAGATCTAAAGTTAAGGGAGAAGTAGAAGGCTTGGAAAGCACAATAAAATTATAAAGCAGCTGTAGTGAGAATAGCAGAAAAGGTAAAAAAGAAGGAGATATGAATGCTGGCAAATAATGGGATGTTGACTTTTTAAGGTTCAGAAATGACCACCATATGATTCTGGCCACACCCATTCTATAGCTACAGTCATCACTTTGGACCATGTTATGAGAAAAATTATGGATGGTGTTTGGTTTTGTTTTGCTTTTAAGTGTGGGTGGGGGTATGCCTGTGTCTTGGTTGAAGGTGGTACAATCTTAAATTATATGTAAAAGCTGTGTGAAAGCAGATTTACAAGGAACTGGTACATGTATTTTGGGAGACCAGATTAGTCAGAAACTGAAACTGGTGATTAGCAACACCATCTACTATCAAGTTAGTTGGTCAAGATAAAAATCTCCCCTTTCCAGTCAATCAACTGTCAAGTCTTCTGGATTTTAATTTCTAAACATTCCTAACATCTCTGTATCATTCTAGAGCAAAACACCATTATCTCTCACTCAGACCACTAAGTCCTTTTCAGTCAGATTTACCTGCTCCTAAACTTGTCTTCCATTTACTTACTCCATATGCCATGAGTGCTTTCATGAAAAAAAAATGAGAGAGCAATTTGGCATAACCCCTTAGTGTTTTAAAACCCTTCTTATTTACTCATTGCCCTTAGTGTGAAAGCACACACTCATCCACATGGAGGTACAGGTCCCGTATACTCAGCTTGCTTTACCGTCTTCTTCCCAACTATTATCCTCCTCAAATTCTCTGCCGGACTGTAAACCTCCTGGCTTGCTCTTGCTTTTTCTTGTGCCTGAATTATTTTTTATATTATGTTTTCTGTCAACCTTCCAATACCTGAACATCTTCATAGAAATTTTCAATTAATGCTGGACTAACTTGATTAAACTGGTATATTCTCCCCCCAGGCACTGTACATGTGCATGTATTCCTTTCAGTACCCACATCAGACCTTTTGGTGATGAAGTCAGACTTAATAGCCAACTTATTCCTGAAGCTGTAGGAGGGTTGTGCATGCACTGTGTTTGAAAAGTGGTCATTTTTTTTAATTGAAGATCTTTGTAGTGTGGATTGATGCGATCATCCATGTAGGTATTAGAGTATTTAAGAAATGCAGTTGTAAAACTATAAAAAAGAATAATAATGTCATAATAGTAGTAATGGGTCAGATCATCAGTATAGAAATCCTGCAAAAAAGATAAATATTCACATACTAGTGATAAGGAGACTGAAACAAAACGAACTTAAGTAACTTGCTCATGATTACATAAGTAGTGATTAATAGAATGAGGGTTCAAACAAACGCTGTCTGTGAAATTCTATGCTGTGTGTAAATGTCCTTGAGAAATGCTGGGACTGAAGAAAATGTAGGTTGTTGTTAGAAACACTGGAGTATTCAGATGATATGTGACTCTAATGGAAAGAAGATTTGTACTTGGAAAAGCATCATCCTGGGAACTTCTCCCAAATCAGAGATATGGTCAGTATAGGAGATGAGAAGTTACACAGAAAACTCTCAGTGGATAGATGTGTTTTATTAAAGCAAAGATAAGGACGCAATATTTTCAGAAGTGCTAAGAATTTGAAATAACTTCCATATTATGTTAAATATAGACAAGTTTCCTCTAGATATTTAACCAACTAAGAAAAGTCCACGGAATGGCCAGACAAGAGTCAGCTTGCAAGAAAGCTAATGAGCCTCTGAAAGTACAATATAAAAGAAGGGTAGATCAAGATAAACAACTTCATGAAATGAAAATTTCTTTACATCAAAGAGATAATTTATTTTAAATATAGTTTATACTGCTTAAAGCAGTTATTGTTGTTCCCCAGGCAATCTTCAATAGACAAATTATTAAAAGATCAACTACTATGTACACTTACATGTGAAGCATTAAGATTTTTACTGATTTTGGAGACTGCTTCTAGCTACGCAGTCCATGGATATAACTTCAGTTTTCTGATATTGGAATCATGGTATTTCTCATCATAGCTGTAAAATACATTTGAAACATACATTTGTATGGCTAATTTCTTCACTACCTTTTATTATTTTTTAATAAATGTTCCAATTTTTGTGTGTTTTAAATCCTTTATAAGAGTTTTGAATAATTTTTTACATTTCAGTAAAAATTATATTTAAACATTGCTTAAATTATATAAAATCTAAATGTACATATATATAAATAAATGTACTATCTTGAGAAAATCTTCAAATGTCACCTATTCTAAATCTAAATTATGTTTCTTTACTTACTCATAATCTTTTACATTACCATGTAGTTGATCTGTGCATAATACTATGGGTTTGCCCATTTCTTATGAAAAGGAATCAAAGTTAATAAAATGGAATAAGAACATTAATCCAAAATATAAATTGGCTTTTATGAAATAAACATTTATCTTGGTTATTAAAGATATATATAGTAAATATTTTACATACATTTTTATATAGACACTTTTAATTTTAATTAATATTAAATTATATATTAATATTACATTGATTTTAAATTTTAATAAATATATAATCTTAATACATATATAATTTTGATTTTCATTTTAATACATTTATAAAATTATTTAAATAAATGCTTATACCATTCATCTTTGACTTAATTCTGATTTTCATTGGCATGTTTTGTGTTTCACCATTAAAGAGAATGTTTTTATTTGTTTTGAGTAGATATTTGGTCTCTTCATTAAATAACATTTAACATATGACTTTTTATTACTTCAAAGTAATCATGTATGTATATTTTTAATATTATCTATTGAGGTAAAAAGTATATTAATAGATATTTTGATATAGTCTGCATCATTGAATTATTCTTTTAATGTGCAGTTTTTTAAAATACATTGTTAATTTTTGCATATTTAAGTAATAAACTCAAAAAATACAAAAGTATTTTTTTATCTTTAAGTTGTCACATTGGAATTTCACTGTCCTTATAAATGTATTGTTTTAAGCTCTGACGAAAAAGCATAAAACTATCTAATGAATGTTTTGCTCCAAACTAGCAAAACAACTGGAATGTTACATTTTCTGAGCTCAATGAAACTGATATTTATTAATAATTTACTGTTTGTAAGAACAACAATGGGTCTTTTAGCATATTTATTTCATTTTCTTCCACATTTTATGCAAGAAGAATCTGAGCCTCACAAAGGCTTCATAATCTCCACAGGATTCATATACTAGCGAGCCATTGAACTGAAATTCACACTAATGTTTATATGTCTTGATAAACAATGTCCTTTAAATTATAGCATGTTGTTTTCCAACTCACAACAATAAATAGGAACTCATTGTCAGTCCTAAGGAGGGATGAAGTCTACATCTTGTAAGAACTCATACCTTACTTGTGAAGCTCTTGTAATGAACATAGTTCTCTCACATGTCTCTCTTCTAGGTTTTGTTGTATTTTAAGTGCTCCTTTTTCTTTTCAGTTGTTTTAAGAAATTTAAATAAAAGAGAAATTTCTCCAAAATATCTTGAAAAACAATATAATTATAAAATTTTTAATGAGTTAAGATTTTAGAACTGTGCATTCCTGTGACATCCTGTTGAAACACCCAGTTAAAAGGTAATTAGGATAAATCTTGGTGAGAAGGGAGATGATCACAGGTCTCCACCTGCAGACCATCGTGCTTCACATAGAACTTACAAGGTCAGTCTTCCCCCTTTCACACTATAACAGGGATTAACTATAATGATGAAGAGTTATTTTAAAATGTATCATTTTAAAATTAATGTGAAGAGAAATATAATTTCATGCACATTTTGAAGTGCTCATAGCTCATTCATTCATTCACCCATTTTTGTATTCAGATATTCATTCTTAAGACACCGATTGTCAGCTCTGCATCATGGCAGAGTCAAGGTCTCTGTAGACTATATATATTTATATATGCATATATATGCATTTTGTGTGCAATTAAGATATTTGTATTAAAGAAGTTTTTCTCACATTTCAAAACTTTAGTAATAAAAGTTTACTGCAAAAACTAATTACTTAACTATAACTGCCATGAAAGGCACACATTATTTAGAAGTGTTATATATATAACTTTAAAAATCCTTAATTGCCTAAACTTCTAAATAAAACTAGAATTATACATTTCATTTACTAAAATTATTACAAAGACATTTTTAAATTGCTAAAATGAGGAAAATTTTATATTCCGGTGGCAGATGATATTTGTATTTGCAAATTTTCAGGTAAATCCAAGGGAAACACAAATACATGAATATCATCTATTGTGAATGTGGATATGTGTGCAGGTGTGTGTTTGGTGAGTGTGCCTGAGTGTTCACAGTTAATAGATAACAATGGAGCAAGGTTACTGTGATCAAATTCTGACTATTTTTCTTAGTATCTTCATGATTTTATACGTCTTTTTTTACATGGCCTCATTTTTCTTATATTAAAATTAAAAATAATACTGATTTTTATCTGAAAGAGTTGTTGTAAGGATTAAATGAATACATATCTGAAAATAATTAGCAAAGTATCTGGCATGCAATAAACATTTAACAAATACTGGTTATTGTATTGTTTATATTCTGCTATGGTTGAACTCATGATCATGCCCAAGAGTGGCAGAGAGATAAAGAATAATCATTGTATTTGGGCCTGAAACTCTGAAGCCTTTGTGATGCAGAGAGTCAAATATGCCAAGATCCACTGGAATTTCTGCCTCAACCTATTTAATAAATGTCACATGTCCTAAATAACATTTGTTTCCAAAGTTGGTCGCAATCCCCATTCAAAAAAAAAATGAAGAGGATGCAGTTATGGTTCCCGAAACATTTCATATAATGTAATTTTGCATTTGTAACTTGAATAATATGTATATGTATTTTCTAAATAGCATATCCTTTTAAAATCTCCCAGAGACTCTTGTGCGTAGAAAAGATGCATGGTGTGCCATCTCAAGAGGAGCTTTGTAGAAAATGATGGGGGTCCACGGATATCAGGGTGAGTAATGCTTCCATCCTGATGGCTCATGTTTGTGCATAAGAGATAGAAATCAAATAATGATGACATTATTGGATCTTATGTCCCCTCTAGTATCATATGTCAGGATGGATTTGTGACACTCTACCTAGCTAGGCTGATACTTGGGTGGTTCAGTGTTAAGTCAACCTTGTATTTAGTGTGGACTGTTGCCTGATTCTTGAAAGCATATTTCTAACATCTATTTCTTTTCCAGAAACACAATCTACTTCTTTATAAACTGCTTATAAGCCTCGTCCTTTCAAGAATGGTCCCTCTCTAGCTCTCCCTAGGGCCAAGCAATTATTGACTTCAATCAGCCCATAAGTAAGCAATTAATACCCTTATTATACACAATTCTTGTCTGTCCGAGGTTTTAAATTGAGTCCTGCTACTACTTGCCTTTCATCTGCCACTTTCATGATCTTTTCTATCGGTTGAAAAGCCCTTTCTTGTAATTGAACTTTTAAAATAACCTTTAGTGTATTATAATCAATCAATCAATCAATCAATCAATCAATTCTTCAATGAAGTTCTAAGGGCAGAACTTCTCTTTGTGTTCTAATAGCTGAACTCATTGTCTTCCACTGTTATAGAATTTTTAGCTAAGTATATGGACATCCATAATTAATATTATTTTCCTAACTTTCCTTGTATCTAGAAATAACCATATGGTGTGGGGGGAAAGCAAGTTTACCATTGTGAGTTTGAGAAAAACACATTTATTAATTATTGTATTATTTCCATATGATTAACTATAAGCCTACCTTTGCCCCACCCTTTATATCTAAGCTCAGGCCAATGATATGGAAATGGACATCTGTCATTTGGCCATGTGGCAGCATTTCAGAAATAAAGTAATGTGCAGGATGAGATATACTCACAGTTCTTTTCATCTCTTCCTCCTCCTTGCTTAAAGAAAGACGGCTATGAGAGCTGTTGACAAGAACTCTGAGGTGGAGGCCCCACAAAGTGAGTAACGCAGTGATGTGTTCTACCAGCTGCAAAATGGAAATAAAATGAAGAAGCATCATGCATTAAAATTTAACATATTGGAAAAGATAAAAGAATGCAGAAATGCGTAGGTCTTGTAAAGAATTGGTTGGGGTTCTTAAGTATCATTAGATGTCGGTAGAAGGAATTTTGAAACACTGGCAAGAGAGTAGCTGAAAGGTTAAGCCGTGAGATTTACTTCATCAGGAGGGCACAAAGACAAAGGGACTACGTCCTTCATTTCCCTCTCCCTCCCTTTATATGTATAGTTAAACTGCAGGTGTCAAGAAAATAAATGTATAAACAGGTCAAAGTACAGGTTATTTTCAGAGATTGGAAGGTCTGAACTAATGGCTTCAGTAACTTCCATTCGCAAGTTATAGTGATATCCAGCGTCTATGTCTGGAATGGAGAATGCGGCTGAAGTGGAGCTCAAGAACTGGAGTGAGGAAATTACCAGGTGATGGAGGAAGGCAAGAAAATTAGAGGCGGCTCTGTAGGCTGGATATTGGGCATTAAGGTGATAAACACTGTTTTTAATGGAGGTAACTGACATAAACAATAAAGATCTGTTAGAATAAATAAATAGAAAAAAAGATGTACCTTTTGTATATTGTGAAAAAAACAATATACAAAAGATATATAAAAAGAGCAGCTTTTTAAAAAGAATAAAGCAGAAAACAGAATGAAATCCTGATAACTGTTTCACGTTCTAAACAAAATTACAAACCATGGAGGTTTATGAAACAAGACATCAATAATAAACTATTAGAAAAGGAGAGTGAGATATAAAGAAAAATTGTGGATACAGCAGAAACACATTTAGGATAAAAACACCATACTAAAAAGATAAGCAGAATTATCATGACAGAAAGGCAGACACTGACATAAATAAAATATTAATAATGCCTACAATAACACAACCATTATTTCCACTTAATAAAAGAAGAAACCAGTCAAGGGCTAAACATGAACAACAATGTGCTCTATACTGAACAGCAAAGTCTCAAGCCTTACTTCTGGCCAGACTAAGTATCCTTCTTTAAATCTACCTACATGGCCATAACCTTTACTGCTAAAGGGCACGTTTTGATGTTCAGACTCTAGCATTCATTGGCAACATTTTCTGGGGAGAAAAATGAGAATGCAAGGATTTAAAATATATAAAGCTGCCCTGGCTGGTGTAGCTCAGCGGATTGAGTGTGGGCCTGGGAAACAAAGGGTTGCAGGTTTCATTCCCAGTTGGGGCACATGCCTGGGTTGTGGGCCAGGTCCCCAGTGGGGGGTGCATGAAAGGCAACCACACACTGATGGTTCTCTCTCTCTCTTTCTCCTTCCCTTCCCCTCTCTGTAAAATTAAATAAATAAAATATTAAAAAAATAAAATATGTAAAGCAATTAAAGAGTGTCTCATGTAGCACTCAGTAATAAATGATAGCTGACACTGTGCTAATTATCATTGCCATTATTTATACTACTCCTATTATCAGTGATAATGTGTGCAAATGATTTTATTTCTTTGAAACCCAGTTCCATCATCAATAAAATGAACTAGCATGCCCATTTCTGTGAATGAAGGAATAAGGTCTACCTCAAAAAACTATGGTAAAGATTAAGTGGGATAATAGATAAAAACGTTATGAAACAACATTTGACTTGGGATGTTAAGGTTGTTTAAGTAAAATCTTTTCAATCTTGTGGAGTTAAGTATATGCTTAACTCCAGTATTTTTGGTTCCTTGACTATCATAGTTTACATCCTTGTTTATTGTTGTAAAATGCAACTACAAGATTTAACACAATATCTTAGAGTCTGCCTGACACTGCCATTCTGTGCACTGATCTCAACTGTATCTATTTCCTGGGGCAGATTTATACCACATTTACAGCTACATCGCACTACCATTTCCTGGTGAATGAGTGCTCAATTAACGTTACCCAAACTATTTTTTGTTCATGAACTTCTTAAATCTTGACCTGATATTACTTAGACTGTTACAAAGGAAATTATAGAGAAACTTGTATTGAAGCAGACTACACAGATTATCTTTATCATGGAAAGTTAACTCATACTTGTGAGATCTGCACTTGTCTTTGATGAGAGTTAACACTGGATTATGATGTAAACTATGCTTATCTTTGGCATTTCTTCCCTGTATCCATTCTTAATTACTCCATAAATAAATCAAATTCATGTTACTCTAAGGAGATAAAATTATGTGGTTACTTATGATTTCTTTGGGATATACCTTACAGGTTAGTGGAAGTAACACCTCATATTAAATTGTATGCTTAGAGGCAGCGTAAAAGAAACTGTACATCTAAAAGCACCTTGTGAATGGTAAGAATGCATTTTTAAAAATGGCTCAAGGACTGCTGGTCAAGACGGTGGTGTAGACAGATGCGGCTTGCCTCTTCTCACAACCACATCAAAATTAACAACTAAAATATAGAACATCAATTACTCAGCACCATTAGGAACTGAGTTGAATGGGAATCTGACTACGGAATTAAAGAAAACACAGCCATCCAGACTAGTAGGAGGGGCACAGACATATGGTGGATAAAAATTCAGGAGGGGCATTCGGGAGCAAGGAGTCCCAGCTACACATAAGGGACCCCACCCCAGGGTTCCAGTTCCAGGAAGACAAGATCTTACAACATCTGGCTTCAGAAACTAGTGGGGATTGAGTCAGTGGAAAAACTTCTGAAGTCCCAAGCAGTTCTGCTTAACACATAGACTCACCTACTCAGACTCACTCCCTCTGAGCTTTAGTACTGAGGTAAAAGCTTGAAAGGCAACAGTGGCATAAATGAAGGAACTGGAGTGTCTAGCATTAAGGTGAGCAGAGACCATTGTCCCTTTTCTAAACCTTCATCCAAAAGAGCTGGCAAGCTGGTACCATATCTGAGACTGCATCGACCTGGCTAACACTGTTTGACTTGCCTTGGAGATGTCCAGAGACTCTGCCCCACTCAGTTTACAGGCCCACCCAAGCTGCTTTTCCATGTGAATGACTAGTCTTGGCTCAGGCTTCACAACTTCCTAAATCCTATCAAATAGTAACAGTTGGCCTTAGTCAGCTCCAGCCTGGCACTAACCGCAGGTAACCTGTTAGTTTTGCAAGCTTATATTTTCAGTTTGGCTTCACCTGGGAATCTCCAAGCCCAGCATAAGTAGCAGCCATCTCAGACTGCTTTATAGCTCAGGCAGTGTGGCCCTGGGAAAAATACGGGTAGGGGCTGACCTTGGCCTGTACCCCAGGAAAACCCCAGGTCATGCCCAGTGGACAGCCACAGGCACCATCTTATTCCTCCACAGTTGATTCTCCATGGAGGGTGAAGTGGGTGGTCAGTGGTCACAGCCAGTCCTTGCAGCTGATTAGTCTGAGTAAATCCCTCCCATTGATCGATTAACAGCAACTCAAGTACAAGAGGAGGGGGTACTCAGCCCACATGAAGTGTACACATCAAGTACCCAGTTTGGGTGAGAGGGAGGCTGTGACACTGGACTCTACAGGACACCTACTACATTAAGTCATATTACCAGGACATGGAGTCAAAGCAGCTCTATGTAATGCATAGGAACAAACACAGGGAGGCCGCCAAGATGAGGAGACTAAGAAACAATATCCAAATGAAAGAACAGATCAAAACTCCAGAAAAAGAGCTAAATAAAATGGAGATAAGCAATCTATCAGATGCAGAGTTCGAACCACTGGTTAGAAGGATGGTTAAAGAACTTAGTGAGGACCTCAACAGCATAAAAAAGAGCTAGTCAGAAATGAACGATACAATAATTGAAATAAAAAATAAATAACAGGTGAACAGCAGTAGAGAGGATGGGGCTAAGAATCAATCAATGGTTGGAACATAAGGAAAAAGAAAACAACCAGTCAGAACAAGAAGGAGAAAAAAGAATCCAAAAAAATAAGGACAGTATAAGTAGCTTCTGGAACACCTTCAACTGATCCAACATTTACATCATAGGGGTGCCAGAAAAAGAGAAAGAACAAGAAATTGGAAATCTATTTGAAACAATAGTGAAAGAAAACTTACCTAATTTGGTGAAGAAAATAGAAATGCCAGTCCAGGAAATTAAATTGTTTAATTCTTCTTAAAAATATGTCAATAATAACTTTTAGATAAAAACAATAGATGAGATGAAAATTTTTTTCTTTCTTTTCTTTACCTACTCATGACATCAAACAAATGTGTTGATTTGGTATAAATCCACAAAGCTATGTGATAAATATGTGTTTACTTTTTAATAGATGCATTATACTTCAATAAAACGTTTTACTTAAAGGTAAAAGAACAATATAAGAAATGAGCTTCATACCAGTGTACTTTGCATCTCACACCAATTTCTTGGCTGGGAAAAGGCGATTCACCTAATTAATTGTATTTCAGCAGCCAGCCTCCAGTAGAGAAGAGGTAATTTACCCAAGAAAAATTACAGTGTTGTTAAAAAGAACTTCATTATGTGGCATCAATAAAATGAACAAAAACAAACAAAAGTAAATAATCACTATGGGAATAAAGCTATTCATAGGCATTCCACATTTACCACTAGAAATGCCATGCATGCTTTTTTAAAAAAAATATTACAGTTAAAGAAAAGATAAATCAAAGTTAATAACTAAAAAGAGAATATAAGACCTTCTGAAACCATTTAGACTAGTTAAATATTAGCTAAGTATTGCTAATTATGCTTGAGAAAAATAATTTTGGATTGTCTTTAATGATAGAGTGCAGATAACAAGAATTGAAGAATGTACTAAAGTTCAAATATTCCACAGGGAAGTTTAATAGATATCACTAAGTTCCTTTTTAATAAGCATAAAAGTAAAGATAGAAAATATGTTGGCTAAAATAAAGCATTCTACTGAAAGTTTTTGGATGATTCCTTAAAGTTTTCCACACAAATAGTAAAATATTACAAGATTTTTCATAAGAGAAAGAAAAAACAGAATTATTCTAGCTCTCTAAATAATATATGTATAGTTATATATATAGTTTGTTATATATATATATATTTCTTTCAAAATAGAAATAACCAAGGAAAGAGAGGAAAAACAAAAAATTAAATAAATTATTATTAATTTTTAAAAATATGACAGTGAAAGGAAGTCGTAAGTATCCTACCAAAATGTTCCAGTGAGTCCCAATCCGGGTTTGTTGTTCAGAACATTTTCCTTCTGAGATGACTTTCTGGCAACTTCATCTACTGCTAGCATCTGTGACCTGCTGGAGTCTGGGCAGGGTGTCTCAGAGAGCCCAGACACAAATCCATGTGTACCCTGAACCCTGAATAAGATACTCTCTGACCCTTTTCTCAGCCCCAGGCTCACCTGGGTATGGAAGATTGACTGGAGCTCTGCAACTTGTATCTACAAGGTTGATCCAGAGCTAAGTCTGGAGAACAACTCACTCCTAATGTGGCTAGCATGGCCAGTAATGTATCCCTTCAATGGGATCAAATGACATTGGATCACAGGAATGACACTGACATGGTGACTTGGCATGACCATCACTCAAGTCACAACTCAAATAAGTTCAGGATTCAGGACTACTTAGTCATTCACCAGTAACCTTGGACTTGAGCCATGTGTGCAACTATGATTTAGCTATGATCCTTCAGTGTCCCAACCACATGGCTGCCTCTGCTCTATGGCACCAGAGGTTAGTAGGTGTAGCTACACACATCCTTCACCCTGTGCTTGCCTCCAGTTGCCACTGGAACCCAGGGAGGTCACTCTAAACTTTGGTCCAGGCCTCTGGTTCGTTTGAGGCCTCCCTTCAGGGATAGCTGGCCTTATCTTTTCTTGGCAATATTAACTGAAGCTTTCAATCAATGTCCTTTCTTGCCTGTGATCCATGGGGTATTGAGGTGGCATCATGACTACATGCTGAACAAAGGATGGATGGTGATTGTGCAAATGGATCAGCTTTACTGGATCTTGCAATAGGCCCTCACCAATCTTTTCCAGGGGTTGCTTGGCATTGAAAGATCGCACTCTTGGAATGCAGTGGTAAGCTGTGATTCAAGAACAGGCATGGCTGGAAAACATGCTGTTTAGATGGGATGCTACACATTCTAAGTGATAAGGTTGATGTAACCAGAAAAGGAACTGTTACCTTTTCCTGCATATTCTGGGTGAGACTTGCTTTTGTGCCCGTCATCAACAAAGCACAGTGACAGCCTTTGATGGAGTCAGTGGGGTCCTTAATTAATGGATGGCGTAGATGACAAAGTGAGTAATAACAAAGCTAACATGAAATAAATGGTGTGAGGGCAAGAAAGTCCATATTGCTTGGCAGGAGGGGCTGATCCTAAATAAAATTAATAAAACCAAAGTACCACAGAATGAGAGGAGACCCTAAAGAAGGCAGAAGAAATAAGATGCGACGAAGAGAAGAATTCGACTATTCACCTCAAATATTCAACTAGTGACCCAAGTAGGGAAAGAAGAAAGATTTCTCCATTGTGTTAGAAGAGAAAGCAAAGGGCAGTAACAAATACTCATCTAATTGTAGGTTTCATGGAAGGGGGTTATAGGATATCTTCTTTCATGGCCTTTATTATTCCTTTGTGAAGTAGAGATAAAAGTATCTATTTCTAGGTTGTAGGAGAAAAGAATATGATCTCCAAGGAGACTTTCAAAACTAAAGTTTTGCTTTATGATTCAATTGTTATTTAACACAATGAATAATACATTTATGAAATACATATCTACTAGGAACTTGGGCTGGCAGGGAATGTGATTATATAAAAATGAATTTGAAGAAATAAACAAATGATGGCATCATAGTTACCTATTCAATTTGGGCCAACTAGAACGAGCATTCTAACTAAAAGTATGTACCAATTGAAGAGGTGATCTCTTGGAAGTAGGATTAGGATGGAGAAGGTAGGATAAGAAGAGCTTTTTGAAGTCATGTGAGTCTCTTTCATATGCAAGTAGTATATGAAAGAAATTATATAAAATGAAACAGAAAATAAAATAAGGACAAGCCTTTGTATTTTATTTCATTTTTAATTCATTTAACATTATTTTAATCAAAATGTATATTGTATTTGTAGGCAGTAAATAAGGAATACATTAACTAGAAGAGTTTGTTTATACCTAGAAATGATCCTAAATATGTCCAGGTTTACATAGAAAAGTATGGTCCAATCAGTTCTTATGGTACATACCCTAGGGCAGGATTGAAGATGTGTGAGCAAATAAGAAGAAAAAATACTAGATAAGAACAAGGAAATTTGTGATTTTTTTTTTTTTTTTTTTTTTGCACAGGAACTGTGCTGAACATGGAGAGAAATATTTATGGAGGGAAATAAAACAGTTTCATGTTTGCTGAACAAAATTTCAGTTCTCAAGAGTCTATACCATTGACATTGCATAACTCAAAGTATAAATACAAAATGCCTTTAATGTATGGAAAATTTAACTGATATAAATTATTTAACATTAATGTCTATGCAAAAGGTAGTTAGATTACCCTATGTGTGGGAGGTCTCTTCTGTCTGTTGTTAGGTAATGATGCACTGATAGAGTGTAAATGGGACTTTATTATTGATTTTCAGAGATCCTGAACTTAAAGTCATGTACTGCACAATAGCAATCTGCTCAGCTATGGGACGCATATATGATGGAGGTCACATAAGATTATAATGGAGCTGAAAAAATTCTATTATCTAGTGACATCAAGACTGTCCTAATGTCTTGATGCAACATATTACATTTGCCTACAGTATTCAGTTGAGTAACAGGCTGTACAGGTTTATAGCCTAGTAGCAACATGCTATATCATGTAGCCTAGGTGTGTAGTAAGCCACATGACGGGGGTTTGCATAAGTGCACTCTCTGATGTTCGTACTACATAATCACCTAATGACACAACTATCAGAATTCATCTCCATTGTTAGGCAACGTGAGACTGTACTGAATCTCAGTAGACTTCTTTGTAAAAGTGCATATTCCCAGTAATACACCTTGTCATATATACCCTGAGTATCTACAATAAGCAGAAACTAGTTCCTTGAAAGCAAAATTTCTCATACATATCATCTCTTTCTCAAAACAGCAGTTTTCAGATCAACTTTGGGATTAAATTACATCTCTGAATTTTTTATTTTTCATACAACTAACTTCTCAAAGGGTTTCAACTTTATTGAATATGTAACTGGTAGTAACTCAGACTCCTGGGATAAAGCATATGGAATTTAATGCAAAAGGTGCAAAAGGAAAACTCTATAAATTATTAGTTTAGAAGTTTTTAAAGTGTCAGAAGTTATTCTTTTGCACTTAAAAAAAGAAAGACAAAAAAAGAAACAACACCAGTTACTTCTTCAATGTCTAATCATGAGGAACATATATTGCCAGTTTCCATAGCAACTAAATCCTGTGTATTCTTTATTCATTTATTTTCTACCATAATCCACCTCATTGTGGTGGAAAGAGATTCAGTGTCACGTATATAAAGACACTAATATTTATAGACCCAAATACATTTTTTTTCTGTCTAGGGTGACTAAGTAAAGATGCTGAAATCCAGCATAAGCTTGAACAAGAAAACTTAATTTAAATGTGAGAAGAACTGAATTTCCTCTTGAATTTTACTTATGTATGCAACATCCATTATTTGGGCATCAGAGAGAAATGTTTTTTCATCAACACTGACAGGCTCAGCTCTTTGGAGGGCTTATTTTACTCCCTCTAGTCAGAAGTTGATTTCAGTGGTATTTCTGGAACAAACTTAAAAGTCAAAATACAAGGCAAGTAGCATATTTATTTTTGTCTGGCAATAAGATTTATTCCATGTGATATAAAAACAGCTGACAAACTATCTACTTGGTATTAAATGTTCAAAATACTTTTGCTGTATATTTTCTAGTGGGAAAATGTGATAACATAATTGAATATTGCATTCTCTATAATTACTTATAAAATATATATTTCAATTACAGCTATGTTACATAATTTGACAATAATACCATATTGGTCAATCCACTGGTAGATTTCTTGCTCACAATTTTCAAAGGAACTATTGTATTTAGAAGTGCATTTTTAACTTATTTAGCTTTGTCATGCACTAACTTATACATCTGTGTGTGATTTCAACACGTTTTTGTCTTTGTCACATTTGTGAGAATGTCTCACGTTATGCATCTATACCATTTCACTGATGTATTTCCATTGGGCCCTCTGCATTCTTCTGCACCACTACTTTAACAAGTCTTTTCTGTAGTTGTTGATCTACTATCTATAATCAGAACAATCTGAGTTTCAGCAGGGAACATCTCTCTCTCTTTATCTCTGTCTCTCTCTGTCTTTCAGTGGTGTAACCCAATACCTGGCATAGGTTCTGGCACACAGAAAAGCTCAATCAGTATTTGATGGATGGAAGGATTCTTAGCCAAAAATTACTTTTCTGTTAATTTTTGTTATTTTGTAACCAAATTCCAATGATTATATCAGTATGATTGCCTTTATGTTCAGACGTTATAGGCACTTCAAATTGTGTAAAGGCACCAGGAAGTGGGTAGAAATGGCTAAAAGATTTTATCCATCAAGTTCATGACTTGCTATTTTTTATAACTAAAACACAACACAAAACACACTCCACAATTTTCTGATTAAAAGAAAAATTTGGACATATCTTGAAATTAACAGCATATTCAGGAAAAAAAGATTTGTTTGGTTGGCCAAACAGTTCTTTTGGTTTTTCCATAAGCTGACTCTAGTAGCACTTAGTTGTCTGTAACTTCATTTGAAACAATTTTGTTAGATTGTATTGTGACAGTTGTCATCTCAGTGTGCATTAAAAAAATTCAAAATTGGTAAATTTTTGTGTAGCCATTTTAATATTGAAGATGGAAGAAAATCTGCAACATTTTTGGTATATTATGCTCATTATTTCAAGAAAGGTAAAAATGCAACTGACATGCAAAAAAAAAAAAAGATTTGTATAATGTATGGAGATGGTACTGTGAGTGATCAAACATGTCAAAAGTAGTTTGTGAAGTTTCATGCTGGAAATTTCTCACTGGATGGTGCTCCACAGTTGGAGAAACCAATTGAAGTTGATAACAATCAAATTGAGACATTAATTAAGAATAATCAATGTTATATCAATACAGGAGATAGATGACAGTAAAATATTGAAATCAATAAAGTTATTGGTGAAAATGAAAAATGCGTCTGTTATTTTATGGAAAAACGTAAATGGACTGTTGGTGAATGCAATAGAAAGAAGAAATAAAAGTAAGAGAAAAATAAAGATTAAAAGTATCTCTGTCTTTTATTTCCATTTCCTTTTATGAAGGATAGTGATTTTCAGCAAATTTAATAATGAACTTTAGAGACAAGCACTTAAGGAAAGAGATAATCATAGATGCAGAGTTTGTATGGTGTGGGGAGACTTCATTTATTCATTATAGAGTATGAATCAAAGTGATGGACATTTTTCTAGTTACTCTGTTTATAGGAGTAAACAATCACATTCTCAAGGTTATACTTTAGTGGAATTACAAAAGGTGCATTTTAAAAATATATAAAGAAAAATATGGGATAATACGGCTAATGCAGAATAACTGAAATACAAAATTACTTTATAAAAAGTCATCAAAAAGCATCATTGATAAGATGTCATTTGAATGGAGAACTCGAGAAGCAAAGAACTGAAACAGGCACCTATGTAAAGAAAGAGTTCCAGAAAGAGGAAACAACAAGTAGAATTGTGTGAAATGAAAGGATGCTTAGCACATTCAAGAAATAGTGATGGAGCCCAAGAGCCTGCAAAGCTTGGATGTGGGGGTGCAAAAGGACGAGTATTAAGACATGATTTAACAGGAATTTAAGCCGTGGCTGGAAACTCAAGCTTTACATTGAGTGAGATGGAAACAGTGACTAGTTTTGAGCAGAAGGGTAATGTGCTTCATGGACAATTTAACAGGATCTTCCCACCTGCTCCTTGGCAAGTAGACTTTATGTGGACAAGGGTGGAAGAAGGGATTCTCTCTGGGAGGCTCTACTAAAAATCCAGCTGAGAGATTATTGTGCTTGGGCCACGGTGGTTGTGATGGGGAGGATGAATATGAATTGGACCAAATGGAACTTCCAATATGTTGCATATGAGCTATAAGAGGGAAAAAAAGGAAGGGAAAAGAATAAGCCATTGTTCTCGCTCTGAACAATTAAAAGATGAAGTTTCCATTAATGGAGAAGGGAAAAGAAGCAAATGTGAGGGAAGTGGTATATATCATTGCTTTTTTGTTGTTGTCATTCTTAACTTTGAGCTGTTTGTTGTCTACCCAAGGAGAAATGTTAAATAAGCACTTCATGTTTTATCAGAATGTACAAGGAACTTGAATACAGGAAGGCAAATCTCTGAAATTGAGTGGATTTTGAATGTTGGAGCCTGCATGTTGGGAATTATACTTAAGATGAGTTCAGTTTGCAATTACCAGTTCATTTTTTTCACTTTTTGTAAGTCTTCAAAAATATCATTTCCTTCAGTTACTAAAATTTACTCTTATTTTCTTTTCTTTAATCTCTCTGCCTAAAATATGCTCTCTCTAAACTGATTGCCCCCACCTCAGCTTATTTCAATCCTTTCCTCTTTTCTCTTAGTGTTTTTTTCTCTTTGTGTTCTATTTTCCTGTGGAATATATGGCCAATGACTCCAATTAAATGATAACAATATATAAATACAAATACACTGTAAATACTTCATCATGTCAGATAGTTTTTATAACAAGAACAGGGTATTTATTTATTCTTTGCAAAATATTTTAAAAATCAAGCTATGGGGGTCTGATTTTACATATAATAATGTAGTATACATACGTGTTTTACAATGGAGTGAGCTGAGATAAATGTATATGTGCTCATGTAACAAAACATTTCAATACATCAAACATGCTTATCTCCTCTTCCCAGTCCCACCCCCTCTCTATCTCTCTCTCTCACTGACACCTCTAGCATCAAGAAAGCACAGATCTACCACCAGTCACTAGTGTTAGATATATTAAACCTGTCCTTTTTTAGAGTTTCAAAAATGAAATTATATAGCATGTATGCTTTGTGTCTTTTAAAATTTTTTGCCCTCACTTGCAAATTAATTAATTTGCAATCTCCAGTAGCTTTGAGGTTGAATCTATATTATTTCATGTAACAATAATCAGTCTCTCCCTTTATTTTTGTGAATGGTATTCTATTACATGGAATATCACAGTTTGTTAAACCTTTCACAGCAGTTGAATGAATAGTCATCTGGGTTGTTCCCTTTTCTAATTATTATAAATAAAACTGTTGTGAATATCCATGTACAAATCCTTGCGTGGACATATATTTTTATTTCAGGTAAAAATACTATAGGACAGAATTTCTGGGACATATGGTAATGCATGTTTTACATAAAAGCACACCAAACCATTTTGCACATGGTTGTATTCACCCATTTGACATTTTCATCACAAGTACAGAAATTCCCATTGCTACAAATTCTCAGCAGTGCATTCAATTATTGTTCTTTTCAATATAAGACTTGCAAATGGATGTCTAGTGGAACCTATGTGCATTTTCAGTATGCACTACTCTGATTACTAATTATGTCATTAAAAGCGCTTTTGGAATTTTGTCCATATGCTAATTTTTTCCTTCAATTATTTTGTTAGTTTGTTATACAGGATGGGGCAAAATTAGGTTTACAGGTGTTTTGTATGGGAAACAATACCATGATTAATAAATAATAATACAAGTAAAAACTGTTTCACAAACTCACAACTGTAAACCTACTTTTGCCAAACCCTGTATTATATAAGTAGAATGCTCTTATATGCTACATATATTGCAAATGTTTTACTCATCTATAACTTATCTTTTTGTTTTTTGAACAATATCTTGATGATGTAAAATTTATTGTTTTTAAAATTTATGGTTTTTGTTCTTGTATGTCCTAAGAAATCTTTGCCTAGTTTGAATTGCATATTTTCCCCTATGTTTCTTCTTAAAGTGTTGATGTTCAATTCTATGATGCATTTCAATATAATGTTTGTATGGTATGACATAATTGGTGGTAAAAAGAATTTTCATATATAAATTCAGTTGTTTTACTTTGGACTTGTCCAAGCCTTGACTGAGAAGACAACCTTTGCTCACTGAAATAATTTGGCACATATATAGAATATTCATGAACCATATATGTGTGGGTCTATTCCTGGACATTCTATTTTATTCTCTTTCCTGCATGCCTGTCCTTTCATTACAACCACACTGTTTTGATACTATGGCTTTATCGTAAGTCTTGAAATAAAGTAGTTTAATGCATCCAGCATTTTTTTGTTATTTTTATGCTCTTGGCTATTAGAGGGGCTTTTAAATTTCTATATACATTTTAAATTCAGTATTTCAGTTTTTACAAAAATATCCGCTGGGACTTTGATAGGAGTATTATTAACCATGTAGATGTAGGCAAAAAATTATTCATGGGACATTTGTTAAAAAAGCAAGACAAGTTTTATTCCTGCTACTTAGTAGGGAAGAGTCCAGCATTAACCGGGCTCAACTCCACTGAAACAAAAGGAAGGAGGGTATTTATTTAATTTTCTATTTGAATTTTAGAGAGAGAGGAAGGCAGAGAGAAAGAGAGAGAAATCAGTCTCTTGTTCTGCTGATATATGTATTCCTTTGCTGATTTTCGTATGTGCTCTGACTGGGGATTGAACCTGTAAACTTGGTGTGTGAAGTTGGTGCTCCAAAGTACTGAAGGCTGCTGAAGGAGGGCATCATTGGATGCAACTGGGCCATCTGTTCTTGGCACTGTTCCTTACCTAGAAGAGAAGCCAGCTTCTCAACTTTCCCATGGTGGAAGGTAGTGTTGCAATTAGAGCAAGACCTTCTCCATGTTAGGTTCTTGGCCTCCCCCCCCCCCAAAAAAAAAGGATAAAAACCAAGACATGGATTTCCCAAGGTTGCACAGCTGTGGGACACTAGGTTCATTATAAAATATCAATTTTATTTCTAACAACTAGAAACAATTAGAAATTGAAATAAAATGGCAATAAGACAAAATAGAGTTAAATTTACAAAAGCTTCAAATACTGGTCTGAAACTGAATTTGCTTTTCATTTAAGAAAGGAGTAGAAAAATGTGAAGGAAAATATAAAGGAATTACAAGTGGAATAGGAAATGTTACCAGACCCTTGCCTCAACAGTTCTTTCCTCGGCCTCAGTAGATGCAAGCTAAGTTGGAAAACAATTTTCACTTCCTAGTTATTTTTACCACCTAGTTGTTGGTATAAATTATTTAACAATTCAGTTGTGTGCATTCTGACCATAGCTTATAAACTGGTATTCTTGAATCATATTCATGAAGAGTATCCATGTATTCCAGTTTGTTTCAAAATGAGATTTAAAACTTCCAGTACACACATTTAAAATAAAGTATTATACTTGGGAAAATATGCAGATATTTCATGACATCATGAAAAATCCTTGTTACTAGTTTTAAGAATAAAATGTATTTTATAATGTCTACAGTTTTCATTAATTATGTTAGTCAATACTAATTTACCATTAAAATTTATAATTTTTAGAATTTATTCCTCTATTAAAAACATAACTGAGACAGTCTGAGATACTAAAGACCTACATTCACATCATCATTTTTTACTGAGTGCCTGCAAATCTGCAGACTTCTCCATGCTAGGGTGCAATATGTGAGAAAGACAATGATCCTGGACTTGATTAACATAGTTTGAACTAGCAGAGACCAAAAAAATATTATAAAAAAAGAATGAAATGAAGAGAATCTGGGTATAGAAAAGAGGCAGGAAAATGAACATATCTAAAAAGTTAGTTGAGTAGGACACAACGAAAAAAAGTTAAGAATGTAAGTTTTCTTTTCAGGAAGACATGGGAAAGATGCATATAAGGAAAGTTAGCCCATAGGAAACCCTCTGTGTAAGTCATACGATGTCTACAAGTTAATGAACTTGGTTCTTCATGGTTGGAACAAGGAAGGCGTTCATAAGATAACACTAGACAAGAAGGCAGGAAAAAGCCACATCGTAAAGAGTCTCCTTAATCCCCCAAACATAGCAGAGGTTCTGAAAGTTCTTGGTGGTCACTGAACATGACCAAGGGCTTTGTGCTAAAGTCTTCAAATTTTAACCACATACTTTACTGGGGTGACACTGACACATTTTAAATAGTGGGGAACATGATCACAAAATGTGTTAAAAAATATTTCACTGGCTGCAGTGCAAAAAGTGAGGCAAGGATGAAGAGGATGGGGGAACCGGCAACTATTAGTGGAAGACAGGCAGACAAATGGAAAAGTTGATGCAGAAATCACTGCAAGAAACCACCCGGTTTCAACTAAAGTAATGGTGTTGGGAAGGGAAAGGTGATGGGATGTCTGAAACATTTGAAAAGAAGAATGAAAAATGGGGTTGCTACAATAAAGCAAATAAGTGAGAGGAAATAAACCAGCATTGAGGAAAACCAAGAGGCTTGGCAAGTTACAAAATCAATCACCAAATTTCAAAGTTGTGCTTCAGATGGGATTCCCATTTGAGTGTATCCTTTTCTGACACCTTTTTTCTTTTATTTCTTCATTTACCCAAATCTGTGATTCAGATTGCAGTTCGAACATTATATCTGGTTTGAAGCTTTACGTGAATACAATAGCCTATATTAGGAATCTATTTACATGTTTTTTCTGTTACCTTTCTGTAAGCACTTATCATAGCAATTACAATCCCTTTTCAATTTTTTCATTTCTTAACTGAAATATAAGATCCACAGCTGATGGATCTCTGTCTACCTCATTATATTTAGATGCAATGGTTGTTAACAGCAATTTTAACATTACAGCTGTAATAAATATGATAAAAACACCCTATAATAAAATAATAAACATAATATTATAAATGTCTATTATTATGAATTATGCTTTTTAAATTTAAGAGGCCCAAATCTCTATTTTCTGTGACTTAAATCTCAAGAAAAATTCCTATAATACATACTTCTGGGGCAACCCTAGAAGGACACTTTGGGCCGCTCTGTCTGTGATCTATGTGAGCTCTTTAATCGCGTCTCCCCCGTGAGTTATATCACTTGGTCTACAGTGTGTGAGCAGCCATGTTACTTCTCAGAGCAGTGCAAATGCTAGTTTTGATATGTGGCTTAGTCTTTAGCTATCTTTAAGATCATTTTTCTTCACATATTCAGCTCTAACCTTTGAGAATTTCTAAAGTGTTTCTAATCTAATATTTCCTGAATCAGAGAGCCGAGAGCTGAATGAAAAGTATTCAAAGAGAAAGACACTTACCATAATATGATTCTTAGCTCAAAAATTCATTCATCCACAGCTTTAAAAAGACCCAAGACAGCTGACCTTCAGGTCAGAGAAACAAGTCACATATTACAGAGAAGAGAGATCTCAGCCTATAAATAATTTGCTGTAGTTTATCATCTCTCCTTAAAGAAATAATAGCTTAAAAGCATAGTAACTGCAGACCCAAAGGAAACATTTTTGGCTCCTTTTACCATAACAGTTGTTAAAAGGCCCAGGGAGTAATGGAAAGTACACGGTGCCCCCTCCCCACTTCCGTACCCTGTATCTGTCTATTGAATTGACAGTTGGGCAAACCTAGCTCAGTTCTTTCTGCAGCTTGTGATTAGAAATCTAAGGAGGTTTTATTGGCATAATTACTAGGATGTGGGTTTCTTTCTCTTTTGATTTAATGTCACAAAGGAAAATTTAATTCTTGATTAATTTTAACTATGTTGATAAGAGAAAATAAACTAAACCACATAGTTATAAATTTTTATTTGGAGTATTAAGTAAGATAGCCAGATATTTAGGTATTTAAAAGCATCTGTGATTTTCAAATTGTATGTTTGTGTGTGTGTGGTGGGGAATAGGTGGTGCACAATACACAAGATTAGCATTTGGAAGACATGGGCTCTAACCCGGAATTTATTCCCTCATGGCTATGAAACTTAGAGAATAAAATCAGTCTCTGAACTTTACACTTTGCCAGACACAATGAGAGACATTTAACACATAACTCCAACTCTGTCTAGTCTAGCAGGTTCTTAGTTACAAGTAACAAGACCTGATCTAGTGTGTTAACAGAAAAAGGAACATATTGAAGGGTATTAGGCAGCACACTTTATTTCCACCAGGGCACGAGAATTAGGCCTAAAGTATACAGACCTGGGAACAGCACTCCCTCGTAACCACAAAGACATCTTTGCTGTAGCTACTGTAAAGCCAGACTCATGCTTGGGATCAAAGGAGCCACCTCTGTCTCTGCCACTGCTGCCTGGAAAGGCCGATGCTTCTGACCCCATCTTTAGCAGAATAAATGTCACTCTTAAATTCTGACTGAAAATCCCATTGACCAACCTGCTAAAGTCATATTTCTAAGGAAGGCGAAGAAGTAATTTTTTGCCCTCTGCTTAGGGAAGCATGGACTCAGGTAGTTCATTTTACAAATGTAAAAAAGGGTGCTTAAAAGTTTTTGGTGGTTACAAAACTCAAAGTCAAGTTTTACTGTACTTGTTCAGGCCTTAATATGAAGGGTATCTTTTTGGGAGAAAAAGTGATTTATATGAGATTAATCAACTTTTGCACTCTGCATAGAACTTTATTGACATATGGAAATGCAGGTGCGATTCACTACACTTGCAACAACTAACGAGATTGAGAATCCTTTTCATACAAGGCCCTTGGTTAGGGACTGAGGGGACCAAGAGGTCGCTGTGCTCCTCCGCACACTTTGCTAGCTCAAGTCTCAACAGCACCGACAATTCAACTGAATAGAAAACAGTCAACAAGGTTATTGTCACGTGGTCCATTCAGACAATTTATTAATAGAAAAGACAGTTATCTATTAAATGATAAAACACAGAAATATTAATGATCTTTAAGGCTTGAGTTGAAACTTTTGATAAACATCCAGAAATAAACAATAAAAAGGTGAAATTTTTCTTTAGACTTTGACAGAATGTGTTTCTTTTTTATTCATTTTTTTTGTATTTGTTAAGTAATCATAAATACTCTAATGTTTTATCTGTGATACTTTATTATTTGTACAGTAAGTAAAGATACAATCTTATCTGTATAACTGTGAAGTTATTTTGAAAGTCTAGTTGGGAAAATGAAAATATTTCTTTATTCCCATAAAGGGAAGTATTATGAAAATAACATTTGCGATCATTCTGCAACTATAAAGTAAACTTCAATCAGGATTTCCTTTGCATATTACCTACATTTTTAGCGGAGCTGCATGCTGCCCATTTGGTTATGAAATTCAGCCTTTGTGGGTGACCAGCTGTTACCCTCTTGTCGGGCATACTGCAGAGCAAACCTGAGCATGGAACTTCTTTGAGGCTAACATGAATCTCATGCTAGGAACAGTTCCACCAAATGGCAATTCCGTTCCCTTCTCTCTACATCATACAACTCTACGTGTATTCCTTTGTTAATCCACAAAACAGTTCTGGCACTAAAATAAAGCTAATAATGTCTATATAAACGGAAACACCATTTTTAATACTTAATTTAATACAATGGTTTGTTTGAGTATAAACTAATTTTTAAAATATGCATACATTTATATTATAAATAAAGAAATGATTACATTAGTGGTCACATTAATGATATATCCTGAATACATATTTCTCATTTCAGTAACTACATTGGATTCGACTGTTATTGAGTTTTGTGTTTTGTTTATTTTATTTTGAGTACTATTTTAGTTCAATTTTGGTTATAGTTTATCTTATTTTTAGTTCTAATATTTCCATTAAGTCTTCTTTAAATATTATATTTCTTTGCTGAAGTGTCTAAATTTTACTTGATTCAAGCATGTTTGTAATGTCCTGTTGAAGCATTTTTATTATGGTTGCTTATAATTTTTGGTCAGAAAATTCTAACATCTCTATCCCCGTGATGTTGACATCTACTGACTGCTTTTTGTTGTTGTTGTTGTTTTGTTTTGTTTTGTTTTTTGTTTGAGGACATCCTAGTTCTTGGTATCAACTTGGTTTCAATTAAAATCTTTTCATTTTTTGTGTTATGTTAGAGGCTTCATTGCTAACAGAGCAGGAAAGAATTCAAAAATGCAACAAAATAAAGTCTTAAAATCTGCCTCTATAGCGAGGGAAATGAGGTCCAAAATAATGTGTGAAACAGGCGAGGATCAAAATCATATTTTGCCACGTTATAGCATTTACCTTTATCCTGTATTCGTGGGAAGCCATTCAAACATTATAGTCATAGGAAAAATCAGGTTTTGTGTTAAAAGAGAATGTCTGCAATGTGGTTGCTGGATTATTTTTAATAACGAGTTAAAGAAACAGTAGTGAGAATGGGAAGCTTTGGCCAGCGATTGACTAGCTCCACAAAACATTCGCAGGATCGACAGAATACACAGAACAAATCTTTTCTCAGAGACTGACAACTCCCAAACTTCACCTCTAAAATGCAAGCTTTCAGATCTCTCTCTGCACAGGTTCTGGTGTTCTTTTGCATTCACTCATGGGTATATTTAGGCTTTTACAATTACTTGTCGAGCAAAAAATAAAAGTTCTGGTTTAAATAGAAAAATAGTAGTATGTCAGGATGCATCTAGTTTGCTTTGCTTGGCTCCAAACCATGTAATAAAGTAGTGTCTTGTCCCAAATTCAATGAGTTATGGATTGTATATGTGAGTTCTCAAACTGTGGGATGCTTCACATAATGAAAAAATATAAGAACATTGAGAAATCAAAAATAGTTTATTACTCTTATTTAATTGACTGGAAGTTGTTCCTGTTTTTGGTTGTTATTTTTTTTAAGGTAAAAAATGGTGAGATCATTCTTTAATTTTTTTAATTGCATGACTTATTATTTTCCAGCATGTGCCATTTTTTCTTATAATGTTATAAATGTCTCTTACACATGATTAAAATTAAAAGGTTGAACAGTATCCAAATCATTGTTTTACTTTTACTTCAACATGTCATTATAACAAATGCAATAAAAAGAATACGGCATAAAGTCCTGTCCTGTTGTTATAAACACTTCTGCTACTACAAAGAAGACATATGTTCTCATCCATTAAAGAAATAATAGTATTGGAAGGTTTTTGTTTTATTTATTGGAAGTAGTATTAAATCTGTACATTAAAATATCCCTTAGAAGGGTCTTATTATAAATTAAATGACATTTTCCATATATTTTCTTCTAAAATATTAAAGATGTAGAAAGACAAATAGCAGTTAATTATACTTATATAATATATCCATTTAACCAATGCTTTATACTATATTATTTATCAGCTACATTCTTCTGTAAAATCCGTTATCCCAAAATTTAGTGGCTTCAAAGAGCAGTCATTTTGTTTACCTGACGATTCTGTGGGTTGAGTCGGTAATGGTTTAGATCACATTTCTCATGTGTCTACGGTCAGCTGGCAGGTCAGCTGACCACTCCATCACTGAATACCGGCCTTTACACAGTAGTAGCTGGTCAGCTGGTTTGGTTGAAAGACCTCAGTGTGGATGGCTCACTTTGGCACCCTGTGGTTATTGCACAGTAGGATGTGACTTTTTCACATCATGACCTAAGGGTTCCAAAGAGAAGCAAGGAAGGAAGAGTAGACCCCAACGTGTAAGCTCTTGTCTAGTGTCTGATTGCATGACATGTGCTATTGTCCCACTGGCCAGAATAAATCATATGACCATGCATCAGAACATTTACATAGGAAAGTAGATAGTATCAGTATGTATCTGCCTGAGCTTTACTTGCATTTTTAATTTAAGGTAAAAAATAAGGAATGGTTGAGGGAGGGTGATAAAAGCCACATCAAGAATTTAATACTTATTTTCTAAAACCTTCTTTGTTGTAAGAGCCATCAAATAAACTAAGAAAACCAACAGGTACTTCTAGTCTAATCAGGATAAACATTAACATTGTCATGCTAGTATGCTTTCTTGGTATGAAATCAACCAATATGTATCACGTGATATTAGAATAAGATGAATTAAAAAACAAAAGTGTTCTGAAGTATTTCTACCAGAAAAATATTAAAATGTATCAAAGCAAGCATAATGAAACTCTGAAATCGGAGTCCCATTTTCAGTTTCAACCTCAGTGCCATATCTATGGACAGAATAAAAAACAAATTTACCCCAAACCAAGCACCGACATGTGGACAGTGTTTTTTTGAGAGAAAAGTGACAGTGTTATCCAACCATTTATGTCAGCCAGCTCCAAATTATACCTCTGTCATTGGTAATAAAGGCTCATATAAATATTTACATATAAATAACTAAATGTCCTATTCTTTAATTCTTATAATAGTTGCCCACTGCTACAAATAAGGCAGTTCTCAGAATTTGGGGAATATGAAATTTAGGGAGCTGGAATGCCAGTACTAATCCACCAGTCTCTTCTACCAAGTCATACTGAATTTGTTTGATTTGGAATAACTGTCTTGTTAAAGGAGACGTCAGAATTAAATTGAACACAATTTACATTCGACTGTTATTCTTTCTCAACACAAAGTTATTTGTTCCCATCATGTAGGCTTTCTGTGCCTATTCTCTTCCTAATTTGTTAACCATCACTCCTGAATACACCTTCCCATTTCTCTACTTTTCCCCAAACTGGAAAAATCCTTAATAGGAAGCAGCTCATCATTTTCCATCTTCACTGAAACTGGATCATTATTTACTAATATAATTTTTCCGGTTGCTCTTTCACTAAAGCTGCTTTTAATTTTCATATCCTGTTGAGATCAAGGCTGGGAGGTATTCATTTCCTTTTTTATATATATATCTCATTTACTTAAACGATTAAAAAAATGTGTCCTTCAAGATTCACACATCCATCTTCATCTCAGTTTGCCCCACCCCACTTTTCTTTTTATCTAACTGCTCAGGAAACCCTCGCAATTATTGACTATTTTGTCTCATAACTTACAGAGTCTGATACTATTCATGCCATGATTCTAGGGAAATTTGGCATCTGATGTAGTCACCCTCTCAGTGCCTTAAATATTACTCCCTGACTTCTTCAACTCCATAAATCTATTATTCAAACCCCTGTCAGGTTCTCTAAAGTCTGATTCCTTTGTGCTTTCTCCATCTCTGTAAATGAAAAAGTATTTCTTCCAACTACCAGTGCAAAAACCTTGAAGTCATCTGCTGCTACTTCCACACTGTCTACGCAGTTTATCAGCAAATCCCCCTGGCTCTAACGTCAACACATAACTATAACACAATCAGGATTCATTCCTCCTGTTAGTTGAAATCACCATGATCTCACTCTTGGATTACTGCATCATGTTCCTACTGGTCTTTTTATGCTTCCACCCTACAGGTTATTCTCAAAAGAGGTGTTTGAGTAATTATCTTAATATAAATGCCATGTTATTTCTCTGATCAATACCTTGCAATGAATTGCCATTCATGTTTTTTTTGAAAGTTTTAATTTATTAGAGAGAGGGGAAGGGAGGAAGAAAGAGAGGGAGAGAAACTTCCATGTGTGGTTGCCTCTCACCTGGCCTCCACTGGAGCCTGGCCTGCAACTCAGACATGTGCCCTGACTGGGAATGGAACTAGTGACCCTTTGGTTCACAGCCCCTGCTCAGTCCACAGAGCTACACCAGCCAAGGTACCATTCATGTTTTTTAGAAAAAACTATTTTATAGATTTTTACATACTTTTAGATTTTTTTAGATTTTATAGAATTGTCATAAACACATACACACTTTATACTGTGGCCTCAAGGCTACCACATACAGTCTGTGAATTGTATATACTGCACAATACAAGAGATAGCAGGCACAGGCCCTAACCCTTGGATTCTGTGAATGTCAACCTTATGGCAAAAGGGACTGTACATACGATTAAGTTAATCTTGAGATGGAGAGACAGTCTTGGAATATTTGGGTGGGCCATAAATGTAATCATGCCTGTTCTTATAAATGGGAGACAGAATGAGATTTTACTACAGAAAAATGGGTGATAAGTGAAGCAAAAATCTAGCTGATGCTTTAAAAATGGAGGTAGAAGTTGCCACCCACAGGATACAGGGAACGCAGTTCTGGAAGCTGGAAAGGCAAGGAAACGAATTTTGACTGAGAGCCTCTGAAGGGAGTATGGCACTTTCATAACCTAATGAAACTGATTTCAGGCTTTTCTCTCCAGAACTGTAAAAAGAATAAACGTGCATTGTTTAGAGTCCCAAAGTGTTTGGTAATTTACTATACTGATAATAGGAAACTGGTATGTTGAATAAACTTAGCCCTCGGGCTGCGATAGTTCTACCCTCTCTAACACGGCTTTATGGCCACAGAAACTTGGACGCCTCCTGATGTCTGTTGGGTTCACATCCATTTCACTACCTGTTTATCAATTTCCTACATTAAATGTCTTCTTTTCTTAATTATCATTTTATTCTTCTAGTTTACATTTTGAATAATACCCTTTTTTTCTCCACTTTATTATCTTTTATTGTTATCTGATAGTAACCAGGTAGAGTTGACTATTTTATTACAGTGACTTAGGGTGATAATTGGAGTAAGAATGAGTCAAATGTTTCCAAAGTGATCATATCATTTGGGGCGATCAATATGGGTTCAGTAATCGATGATGAAAATAGAAAGAGAATAGATTGTCTGAGAGCTTAGATCGTGACTTTTCATAGAGTGCTTTACACGTAAGCAGTTGAAGGACTGGCCATAGTGGTGGAGAAAAGAAGGGCTGACATGAGCCACTGCCCTCCCCTCCCTTCCCCAAGGATCCCTCCTTCCTGGTGGATGTTCGGATGGGCACCTTGGGAATGGGGGAGGGGGCCAGGATGGAAACAGTGCCATTGGACAATACGTGGGTTTTATTTAAGGCCGTTACAGGGAGTTCTCTGAACTAGTTCTTAGTGAGGCGCTGGTTTACAATAGGAGCTCAGCCGGCACGGAGGATGTTAAGGACAGGGAGGAAAACAATGGAAAAATGTCTTTAAAGAAAATGCTTAAGGGTGATAGGGTAATCTTTTATATATGTATAACTCTTCTTAATGTTTAAATTTAGAAGCTAATATCTGATGATTATTATGTGTCAGGCTACATTCCTCCCATATTCTAATGTGGAATCTGAGGTAGGGGAGTAAGATAACTTGGGAAAAAACTGACCATAAGTGGAGTGGACTTATAAGTGGAATCAGACATCTTATGACTTCTTTTCTTTTCTTCATTTTTGGAGACTATCCAGACAACCACCATGACTTATGCCTTCTCCTTTAACACAAAAGACTCTTTCCATATCCATAGTGAAAGTTAACACCACCTGGAGGACATTGGATGGGATATAATAAATGCTTGTTGTTCATGAATGTTTTTGTTGCTCCAATGAGACAAAATAAATATATGGGAGTTACTAACTGCAAAATATTGATATAAGCATTACAATACAATCAGAACCACTCATAAGGAACAAAAATAATAATGAGACTTCTTTGTTATTTATGCAGAAGTTTGAGATTCCTTATGTTTATTTATTATGTTTAGGCTTATGTTCCAGTTATATGATTTGAAATGCAACAACATCTATTTTACCAGCCAAGCAGTAAGTAGTTTATATAATGCATGGAGGCACATGCCCTACAAAATTATTATCATTTACTTCCTGAATGACCAATTCAGGTACAGTAATTATAAAAGTAACAAGGTCAAAAGAAAATCCATTTACTGTGTGTTTATTTGCACTTTGTAAAATGATTCAAACAATATATATTCTTTGATTGCATACATAAACTTAGACACAATAAACTGTTTATTTTTGTATCATATCTGCAAATCAAAGTATATTAAATAAAATAATGAGTGTACTTAAATCTGTGAAATGAGAGGTTAAAGTTAGGAAACAACTTCCTATTATTAAATGTTTTCCTAGTTGACTAACTCAACTTTAAACTAAACCCTTTAGAATTTTAAACAGATTTAGGAAATATTATTCTACCCTCCTTCCACAAAACATATATAAAAAATAGAATATCTATGCAGAAGGAGTAAAATAACTTTTCCATCTTTTGGTATTTGTCATAGGATTTAAGCTTCTCATAAATCTATTTCATAATTGGAATAATCAAAATACTTTAGGGCTAGCTGAAACACTAAACTGAAGGAAAGATTATATTAGCAAAGCAGAAATTGAGACCACTAATGACAGAAATGTTAGGAACAAATATACCCTATGAAGTTATTAAGGTGTACTTATTTTAACTAGTAAATAAACCAATTAAAAATATATATGAAAAGTTGTAATACAGATGACAAATGAATACGGTGTTATAACACTCATTTTAGACAAAATAGTAAATATATCTTGTATAGTTGTATAGTTGTATAGTTAGCTTTAACTTTATAACTTTTATTTGCCTCAATAAAACATGTAAAATGCATTTTCTCAAAAATATATTTGAATATAAAACTATTTTACAATAAAAAGGTGTTTTCAAATGTGATGTGAGGTAACAGAAAATATGTATCTGTCTCTGCCCCCAGTTCCAAGTACAAAGTTCCCAGTTACTGAAACCCTCACAACCTGCTAAGTGACAAGAGTGCTAAGAGCATCTTTTGTTTTGATATTTGGTTTTGACCTTGATTCCTGACACAGGTCTCCTGAAATACTTATAATGTCTTGGGTGACATGAATACTTTTTGCTTTAATGAGATAACTCAGGGTGGGCTCCTCAGTGGCTCCTGGATCCGGGCTGGTCAGCAGGAAAAAAAGCGAGGAGAGTAGGAGGGAAAGCTTCAAGTCTTCAAAGTACATTTATCATCAGGGGCAGGATGTTGGTAGAAATACACATGTTAAAAATGCTTCTATTGACCTGTCGTGTGGGAATGAGAAGCATGTCATTAGATATTGAAGGGAAATCAGTCTTGTTAATAAGTAGCAGGAAAATGGTTGAATTGTTTTTCTAGTACTTGGTGGAAAATAGAACTCGGAAGCATTGGGTTTAGATGTTTAGTGGAGGAGATTTTCCAACAAAGTGTCGAAAAATGACTAGTTTTTTTCTTGTTGCTTATGGTGAAGTGCTAGAGGCAAGAAATCAATTGAGAAAGAAACTGTCAAGCAAAAAGGAATTAAAATTTGAATATCTTACTTCAAAACACAAAACAGAATGAGAAACTGCCAGTGTGTACTGAAGGCAGCAGAGAGAAAATAAAGTGAAAGAAGACCCTAGGCCTTCCACGGACCTACAGGCAGCAATTGAAATGATGGAGCTACCTGCCTGTGGGCAGGTGCTCTTCTTCAGGGGAAAGGGAAGGGTGGTGCTTCCAAGGGCAGGTGAGGTTTTGGATTTAGAATTAATGCTGGAATGGGTTAAAATATTGAGTGATGGACTGAATGCATCTTGTATGTGGGGCAGACATGAATTTTGGGATGGTGCAGAGGATGAACGATACTGGGTTAAATAGTGTCCGCATATATTTAATAGGGTCTCCCAAAATTCATGTCCACCCAGAACCTCAGAATGTGACCTTTTTTGACAATTGTGATTACTTAAAATGAGGTCATACTGGATCGGAATGGGCTCTAAATCCAACCGATTGGTGACAATGAAGAGGCAGGAAGCCCTGGAAGCACACAGACACACAGAAAAAGAGGCCAAGTGAAAACACAGGCAGAGACTAGAGGAAACAATAAGACATGGAATGCCAGAGATTACTGGAAAGCACCAGAAGCTAGAGGAGAAGAACGGAACAGACTGGCCCTTGGAGCCTCCAGAAGGAGCCATCACCATAGAGACACTCTGATTTCAACTTCTGGATTCCTGGCTATGAGGTAGTGGAGTTCCGTTATTTTAAGGTGCCTAGTTGGTGGTATTTTGTTATAACAAGAATAGCAAATGAATGGCTCATGTAATAAAATTTAGTTTAATTTAAGACCATGAGTAATACATTTTGTATCTGATGTTTTTCCAAATAAAAGAAGTAAAAATGAATTTTTTATACTTATTAAGTCATGTACCTCAGGAGGAATAGAATACATGAAAAATAAATTAATATTCTTGGCATTTTTGCACTCACTGAAGAAGTATAATCTTTTAAATAATAAAGCAGTGGTAAATAACCACAGTTTATTGCATTTTAATGAAAGATCTATTTATTTTAAATAGAAATATTTCAACATGATATCTTTAAATATTATTTTCCTCTTAACTGCTTTTCACCTATAATCAGTCTTTGAAAAGTTGTTTCTTTAATTAAATCTATAAAATGTAAATGCATTTGTGTAAATAAAGCTGAAATCTGAACAGTTTGCTGGAGGCACAGATGTCAAATGGGGTGCTATTTAAATGAACGATCACAGGAAATCCAAGCTGTATTTTCAAAAAAGCATGAATTGAGTTTGGCAAGAAACTAATCATTAATTAGAGAAGCTATTATACTAGTAAAAGAAATAATTACTGATATCAGACTGTAATACTTTCAATAGAAAGTAGAATCCCATTAGTATTTTAGGAAATAAAGAAGCACCGAGGCCGCATTTTCTATTAAAATGAATAAAACTTATTAAAATATGATTTATAGTATTTTTCAGTTGTGTCTGGGTAAGAAAAGGGGACATATTTCATTATCAAACTTTCTTTTTATCCTTTCCAATTACCCTGTAGCATCAAGAAAACACATTTCCCCATTTTTAATTAAATTTACACATGATCAACTTTAACTGGTAAGCACAAATAAACCTTTATAATTTTTATGTTGTTTAGTGTTCCTCAAATATCCAAAGTCTCTGAAATATTTTGTTTCTGATAACAGGCTGTTAAAATAAATTAAAACAATGTCTAGGAAAACATACGCTTCCTAAATGTAAATATATTACCAAATTCAACACGCCATAATTTCGCTCACTGTAGAAACTTAATTTTTTTTTTAAGTTTTGATGCATTATTTTAGGAAAAGAAATGTCTTATTTTGACTTTCAACTTTAATTTTATGTTACAGATTTTTTAAACTGCAGAGTATACCTTCATGTTCTCTATTAAGAAAATACTAACTCATTAACCACTTATTATATACTGGGAACTCTATCATATCAGATAAATTAATATAAAACCTTCATCAAGAATGAATCTAAAAGATGTCATGTCTGTGTTATATTGTAAATGAGATAAATAAATGTATGACAGTATGTATTTGAAGCTAAGAAGAGTTTAAATCCACCGCATGAGTTGGAGATCTTTACATATGACACTGAAATTTAAATGAAGCACAGAGCTGGAGTGATAATTACTACCCTAATCTTAACAAGAGATGGCAATGGCTTGGACCTGAGATGTTGATGAGAATGAATTTGATGTTGCATATATTCCGAGGGTTGAGTTAACAGGGAATGCACATGAAACACATATGGACTGGAGTGAAAGAGAGTAAAGAACAAATTTTTTTTGGCTTTAAAATGTATGGCCTTTTACTAAAATTGAGGTTTGGGTGGGACGTATTTAGAGGCAGTGAGGAATTTATTTTGTGCATATTAAGCTTGGAATACTTATTAGTCATCTAAATTGAGAGAGAAAGTAGGCAATAGATCCAAGAAAATTTAATTTTTTGAGTCAACAGTTTTTAAATAATATTTAAAGCCACGGGATTAAATGAGATGGTCAAGGGAGTGATTCCAGATCAGGATTTTCTCAACTTGGCAGTATTGACATTGCAAGCCGGGTAATTTGTGGTTTTAGAAGGCTGGCCTGTGCATTGCTAGGCATTTGCTAGCATCCTTGGCCTGTCCTTACAAGGAGTTGTCAGTAGCAACTGCTGGTTGTGGCAACCTAAAATGTCACCAGATATTTCCAAATGTCCCTTGGGAGTACGGTTGCCTCCAATTGACCATCACTGCTTTGGACTAAAACAACAATAGCAAAAACTGCAGAGCTACCTTTTAGTATACTCCAATGTTTAGGGATTAAGGAGAATTGGAGCAAAGTAGCTGCAGAGTCCTGAGAAGGAAATGAAAAATTGAGCAAGAATGATGTTCTGAAAGCTAAGTGAAGAATTTGCCACATGGAGAAATAAGCTGTATCCAACATCATGGGTTCTTTAAGTAATTGCTGAAATAAGTCTTCAACATTCTTTTAGTAACATCAAAAAGACTGGAAATCTTATCAAGAACACTTTGGGGCTAATAGTGTGGGAATCGAGATATTAACATTATATCAATTGCACTCCACAGATTACATGAAGTTTGTAGAATCTAAAGTTCAGTTTGTGATGGAGAGATGAGACTCTTGCTGCTTGAACTCATCTGTTAATCTTAGCATCACCTGAAGTGAAACAAGCAGATAATACATTCTCATGATTTGGTGAAATATGAAACATATTGTCATGTACAAAGTGTTGTGTAATATTCTAGCTATAAGGCTGAAGCCTAACTAATGAAGCTTCTACAAGTAACTAAAGGTTTACAGAATTAGTGGAACTAAAGGAATCAGTTGAATGACAAAACAATTAGAGATTTTGGAATATAAAGGGGCATTCTTCAGGGCATTTGACATCAGCAACAGATCTATGACATGGATATCAAGGGTAGAGATTTTATTCAAGAATAAAATAGGATAAGGAGGCATACAAATGCAGTCTGTAGACCTTCTAAAACAATAAGCCAATTGGGAAGACTTGAGTATAGATTGAATACTGGGTGAAATAAAGAGTTAGTGCTATTTTGTTACAGACTGCAGTTATGTTACAGAATGAGAAGTATTTCAAACATGGGGCAGTGAAAAGCCTGCCTCCATTTTTTGCATGTTTGATGGCTGACATCTGCAAAACCTCACGGCTCTCTCACACTCCTTTGTGCCTCATTTCTGGGCTAGCTGATAAGCATGTGGTGCTGGTGGGAGATTCAAAATGTGCAAGCCCTTGAACCCCACAGAGATGTCCCCCCAGCTGTCTCCCAACAATCACTGTAAAAATCTCAAGCCAATCTATTTTTCTTACCCTCTCAAGGCATTTTTCAGATCAGCTTGAAAAATGTGTCTTCTTCCCAAAACATTTTATTTTGTGCTTAATAAATTGTTTTGGGTACACTTCTGGTGTGTGCGTGTGCGTGTGTGTGTGTGTGCGTGCATGTGCACACACATGCACGTGTTTTGTCATCAGTCTTGACAACTGAGCCAAATTTTGCCTGGGGGGGGGTGTTCATCCTGATTCTCACAGTGTCCATGACAGAATGCAATGCTATGATTTCTAAAGTTTATTATAATATTTATTGAAAGAAAATAAAAGACAGAAAGGGAAGATGGAAGGAAAGGAAGGGAGGGATGGGAAATAGAAGAAAAGAAGGCAGGCAATAAAAAGGGATAAACAAAATTTAAGTATTGCAACTTGTTGCTAATGTGCTATAATTTAATGATTCCTTTCTTTCTCTCTTTTACCCCACAGTTGCAGAGGAAGTTTAAATAATGTCAGAATGATGGTGAAGATGTATGTCTTCTACTGCTCTTCTTGACAGACTTTATTGCTATGGCATTACCTACTTCTTCTTTGGGTGCTAGTCTCTGTTCTCACTATACATGCTGGGCATACCCAAGCAGATACTGCCCTGCCATCGTTACCATCTACTTTAGTGTTATAATGACCTGAGCTTTAATAAGTGAAATATTCATGCCAACGCCCCCGTCATTTAAGCACACTCCTGGCCTTCTTTCCTAAGCAATGGCTATATTCCTGAAGGCCATAAAAAGGCTCTACTGTTTCTTCCTAAAAAGTCACACATTTTTTCCCATCTCTAGCTCAGATTCCACAGGTTACTGTGAAAAAAACTCTGCAAGACTGTCGGTTCCCAGAGTTTCAGTCAAGGGAGTTGGAATAATCTCACTTCACATTAGAATGTCCACATTACCCAATGGTCTATGTGTCAGTGCAGCAATAGAGGGTTAGGAGTAATTGACCACACTGTCAGTCCGTTATTTCCCCTCGTACTGGGCTACTCCCTAAGCCTAGAAAGGATTGTAAAAAGCTTTTCCCAGCTTGTTAGGCTGCTGAGTCTTGTTCTATGCTTTATGGTAGAATGCTGTTTTCTGAGTTTACCAAATGTTGGTTCTTGCCTCCACCAATCTGAACAAGCTTTTGTAAATAAAAAAACTTTGACTTTCAAATCTATTTCTGCCACAGACTATTTTTAGAGACCTAAGTAGACATTCGCTCCTTTGTTCATTGCCAAGGGTCCCTCCATTACCTCTTCCCAAACCACTGCAAATTGGTGAGAGAGATAAAGACAGAGACCTCTTGTCTGTGTGGTTTCAGGTTGCAAGGTGGCAAGGATTGTTACAAATTATATACACTGGATTTTATTTCAAAGTCTATTCTGCCACATATGCTTTTAGGGAATCACATTCTTCAACTACAGTAAAAATCTTAGATGACCACCAATCGTGACATTATTCATGTAAACTAGCCAGTGAATTAACAGGAAGCATGTCTTATAAAAGAGTCTTTTAATTCTTTGCTCATTTGCATATTAATTCATTTAATTTAAGGGAAATCTTTGCAGTATCCACTATTTAGATATCATTTAAAAATTTAAAACTACAAAATTAAATAAAACATGGAAACACATTTTTTTAAAGAACTCAGCTGTTGAGAAGGGGAAATACAATAGATCAATGAATAGATAATGATGAAGAAATATATGTCATAGGTAAAAGATTTGTGGGAACGTTGAATATCCAACCCAGTTAATCTAGCTAAGGAAGTTAAGATCTTGACCCTGTATGTAAAAGTGAGCCAGCTGGAGGGAGGCTAAGCAGCTCAGGGTAAAAGGGTTACCATAAATAGTGGTGGGTAAAATCCTAATAGGATACAAGTTAGAAAACAAGTGCAGAATGATGAGGGGTAAACTAAGACTTGAGGGAGACAAGCAGTTAGCAGATAAGAAGAGCAATAGGATATTTGAGAGAGAGAGAGAGTCAGCATTTGAGTGAGGAATGTGTGTGCCCAGATAAATAGAGATGAGCATTTCAGTCCACACTCTCTCATTCTTCAGGATGAAACACAAAATCTCTAAGTGTCTTTACTGGCTTCCATAGTAAATTATATTCTTCTATCATATCATTTTAACAAGTATCATAATGACAGTTTTCCTGTAATAACTCATAAAGGGTGTGACTTCCTTAGTACAGGAGTGTCAAACTAATTTTCACCAGGGGCCACAATCAGCCTCAAGGTTGCTTTCAAAGGGCTGAAATAATTTTAGTACTGTATAAATGTAACTACTCCTTAACTGTTAAGGAGTTGAAACTACATTTGATGCTTTGAAGGCAACTGTGAGGCTGATGGGTCCCCCAGTGAAAATGAGTTTGACACCCCTGACTTAGTAGAAAAAAATTTCTGAGGGCAGCAGAGTTTGTGGTAGGCGCAGTGATTTCAATAAGGCATTGTATTAAAATGCATTTGTTCAATTACAGAAAGGCAGAAGATAGGTTGAACAGATTCAGTGTATACAAAGTCTAAGATAGTGAGTTAATGATGTAAGTTGGATTTATAGTAATTGAACACTGGTGCCTTAACAATGTTTTTCGTAAAGTGATGGTAGTTGGCTCTAGAATAGAGAGTTTGTAGCATTACTGGGAAGTGAAGACCTGAGATAGAGAAGCGTAGAGAAGCATTGTAGAGAGCCAGATAAGGATAAGAATGAAAAAAGAGAAAACAGTAATGGGAGAGACTTGGGGGTAAAGGAACATTCAATGCTGTTTGTTTTCTTATTAATATAGCGATTTGAATATACTTTAATGCAGACAAAAAGTAATTAGGTCAAATAGATGTATTAGAGATATAAATTAGCCTTAAACATGAAGTAAACTTTATCTTCTAACGGTAAGGGAGAAGAAATATATATTTAAGTGGAACTGAGGGTTTTTTGTCTTGATAGATAATACCGATGGACTTTCTTTTCTCTATAAGCTGTAAGGTAATCAAAGGATTGTGAAGAATGGTAAATGTTTGAATACAATCTAGATGTGATTAAGAAGTTGAAATATTTTAAAGATAAATTTAAAAAATCTTTATGGTTTTAAGATTTTGGCAGTAGTATGAATCCACAAATTTGTGTTTTCACAAGCAGAACTATAATTTTCTCTATCAATGCTTGACCAACCAGGGTTTGTAGCAGAGAAAATAGACTGTAGCATTGATTCGGTGAAGCCCAAACACAATAGGTTGTGGACAGGATAAAGGGTTGAAGTTGCTGTGATATTAATAAGTACACCAGGAGTGAAGTCATTAAGAAATAGGAATGGAATGTATGGGATACAAAAGTTTACATTTTCTAAATTTAAATCTTCAAAATACAAGGTATGGATGACCTTGTGGTTTATATATTCTATGAGTTTTGGGAATAGATTTTTTGATAGACCTGCCAAAATTTGGACATGAAACTGTCCTTAAATTATCAGCCATTTGGAGCGATGACAGAAAAATGTTTCTGATTTCTATCTGAAAGGTGTCATGGAACGAAGAGTACTAATTGGCTTAGAGAAAACAAAGGAGCTTACAGCCAAATTGCTTGAATCTCACAAGATCATGAGCATACAGAGAGACATCCAGAAAAAGAAATAATGAAGGAAGGGACATCAAAATACACTCGAGGCTCTGGAGATACTTTTGATGGGAGTTGTTGCCCAGTGAATGACCATGGGAGAATGTGGTCTCAGGGGAGAAGCGCATTTTAATCAAAGAAAGCAGGAGACAAAGTTTTTGGAAAAGATAGAGAGTGATTGGGCAAGTTCATTTATAATGAATCCAGGGTTTCAAGCAGCAGAGGAAAAAGGGATGGAAGGGACTCAGTATTCAGAGCCCCTAGGGGATAAAAAATTTACTGCTGTAATGGACTGAGGGAATAAGACAATGTGAACATTGCTTGAAAATGGAAAGAATTTCTCCCCCAAAACTAAATTTTAAGAGGGGCATCTTTAAAAGTGACCAGACTCAAATATTATAATTCTTGCAGAAGTCAGATTGGGGATCAGATTGACTGAGTGTTGGTCTCAAATACTTGGCCCATTGAAGTGCTACAAATGAGTGACCATAGCCACGTTTTTAATGATTGATGTATTTTTAAAAAAATATGTCTTATTGATTATGCTACTACAGTTGTCCCATTTTTTCTCCCCTTTATTCCCCTCTGCCTTGCACACCCTCTCCCACAACCATCCCCCTTCCTTAGTTCATGTCCATGGGTTGTACATATAAGTTCTTTGGCTTCTCCATTTCTCATCCTATTCTTAACCTCCCCCTGTCTATTTTATACCTACCACTTACGTTTCTTATTCTCTGTAACTTTTCCCCCATTCTTTCTCTCCCTCTCCCTGTGATAACCTTTCATGTGATCTCCATTTCTGTGAATCTGCTCCTGTTCTAATTGTTTGCTTAGTTTGTTTTTGTTTTTTTAGGTTCAGTTGTTGATGATTTTGAGTTTGGTGGCATTTTACTGTTCATATTTTTGATCATCTTGTCTTTCTTAGGTAAGTCCCTTTAACATTTTATATAAAATAAGGGTTTGGTGATGATGAACTCCTTTAACTTGTCCTTATCTGGGAAGCACTTTATCTGCCCTTCCATTCTAAATGATAGCTTGGCTGGATAGAGTAATCTTGGATATAGGTCCTTGCCTTTCATTACTTGGAATACTTTTTTCTTGCAAAAAAAAAAAAAAACTTCTTTCTTTTCTCAGTTTCTTCTGAGAAATCAGCTGATAGTCTAATGGGCACTCCTTTGTAGGTAACTGTCTTCTTTACTCTTGCTGCTTTTAAGATTCTCTCCTTATCTTTAATCTTGAGTAATGTAATTATGATTATCCTTGGTGTGTGCTTCCTTGGGTCCAACTTCTATGGGACTCTCTGAGCTTCCTGGACTTCCTGAAAGTCTATTTCCTCTGCCAGATTGGGAAAGTTCTCCTTCATTTTTTGTAGAAATAAGTTTTCAATTTCTTGGTCTTCCTTTTCTCCTTCTGGCACCCCTATGATTCAGATGTTGGCCCATTTAAAGTTGTCCCAGAGATCCCAAAGCCTCTCCTCATTTTCTAAAATTCTTGTTTCTTCATTCTGTTCTGGCCGAATGTTTATTTCTTCCTTCTGGTCCATACCATTGATTTAAGTCTTGGTTTCTTTCCTATCACTGTTGGTTCTCTGTGCATTTTCCTTTATTTCACTTTTCATAGACTTCACTTTTTCCTCTGTTTTGTGACCATACTCACCCACTTCTGTGAGCATCTTGATGACCAGTGTTTTGAACTCTGCATCTGATAGGTTGGCTATCTTTTCAAAAAAGTAGAAAGACCCCTTTTCTGTACAGAAATACTTTCAATTATTCAGAAGAGTAGAAATAGTGCTGCTTTGCATGACTGATCTTGTTAAAACTTGAGAGAAGAGGTAGAACTATGTCCTAGGATAAAGATGAAACACCTATTTTGATTAAGAGCCATGAACTGAGAATGATGCAAATTTGAGAAAGTGAATATAACTGACCATATATGACAAATAAGGAAATAGAGAGTAAACACGAAACCCAAGTTGTAAAAGGTAATATTATTTTTGAATGATAAAACTTTAATAATATAAATGCACACATTTTAATATGAGACTTTGCTGTGTATATTAGGCCTTCCAAAGAAACAGAACAAATAGAGCATATATACAGGGTGTGCTTGAGTATGCTTGGTAGGGCATTAATGTGGGAGGAATAATTTATAGTCTCACATTGAACATTTGACCTAAAATGTCATATGGTGTGCTTAAGTGTGATATTGTTATGTTACAGAATTACATGCTTACGATTTTGTAATAAAAGATTTTGTAATAAAAAGTGGCATTATTTGTACCAGACTTTCTTTCTCAGTATATGTATATATATACACATACACTGATAAAGAAGCCCACGTATAGTAAACAGGACAATTTGCTTTAAACAAAAATCCAATGCTCTTAATGTAAATTTCACCCTAAAACACACTTTCAGGCACATCTAGAAAAATATTTGACCCCATATCTGGTTGTTGTGACTCAGAAAAGTTGAAAATAAAATTAACTATCACACAAGGGAATTTGTCTACAATCATTGATCATCCTTGAATTGTATAGCTTATATGTATATCAGAAAAATGTCAATTTTGAAACATTGTATAGCACTGTGTACTTATCAACTGTTACGATATAGATAATTCCAATTTATCCTTAAACTACAATATGAAGAGAAAGAGGGCTAAAATTTTTTACAAACAGGTAGTACAATTATTACCCTTACCAGATTAAGAGATAATGAGATAATGTTAAAGAAACTAATTACAAGTTAAAACAGCCAATAAATTAAAAGGACCAAGACTTGAATGTCAGCCTTCTGACAAGTGCCGGACTTAGCACATCACCATATCTGGGACATAGAAAGAAATGTTATTTATAGTTAGAATCAGTATGAAGAATCAGATTGTTTAGGGTCTTTAAATTTAGGCAAAGTATCATTCTTCATTAGGGAGCCAGCATGTGGTAGGGAACTGATTAACTTACAGCTGCTTTAAAGGGACCCACAGGTATTTATGTCAGCAATGTACTATTTACCAGCCACTAATCTAGAAGTGATCTTAATATGGAAATCCTTAATTTGAAAATAAGGATGATTTTATATTACATTCCAAAGAAGGTAATTGTCTTTAAATTACCCCTTTTTTCTCAGAAGATCTGATCTCTGAAGCCTGAAATGAAACTTTAAGGTTTTCAATTAAATTCAAGCCTTCAAGGTTTGGTTGAAACTAAGAAAATGATTTGTGGAACTCTTTATAATCTCTCTCTAAAATAAGCTTCAAGCTATGAAAGTTATATTTCTTAACATTTAGAACTTATAAAAAGAGAGGGTGGGTGGGGCAGGGGAAAGTGGTGGTGGGGAAATGGAGACAATTGTATTGAATCATTAATAAAAAAATGATAAAAAATTCCTTAATGTTGAACTTCTGTCTAATGTTCATAACATGCAAAAAAAGAATAAAATATGTATCAAATTAATTATTAAGATTTTTGAATATCTGAACAATGTGTAAGAAGTAAAAGGCTTATTCATTGCATGCAATGTTTAGAAGGTGGAGGCTATGAAAACACAAGGGTTGACTTCTATTATTTCATATCTAAGATGGCCTATGCTGCACTTATGCTACACATTATATATATTTTAGTATTTTCCCAACATTTTCTAAGCATTTGGATTAATCCAGCACCTTTTTAATCATGAAACACTCAACAGAATGAGAATAAAATGAAACTCTGTAAACCTGATAAATGGCATTCATGAAACATTCATAACCAGTAACATACTCAATGGTAAAAGACTGAATGTTTTCCTCCAGCATAAGGAACTAGATGAGGATATCTGCTCTCACGAATTTTCACATTGTTCTAGAGGTGCTATCCTGGACTAATAGATATGGGGAAAAAAAAAAACCATCCAGAGTGGAAAAAAAATAAAGCTCTATTTGCAAGTGACCTGATTGTCTATACACAAAATTGTAAGTAATCTACAGAATCTACTGAAACCGTTAAAGGATTTCAGCAAAGTTTAAAATAAAAAAAAAATCTGTATACAAAAATCAGTTGCTATTTTGCAAGCAAATACCAAAATTCCCAATGAAATAAAAAAGTAATTTTATTTATAATAGTGTCTAAAGAATAAAATGTTTTGAAATAAATTTATCAGAGGAAATGCAGGATAATACATTAGAAATCTTACAATGTTGTTGAAAGAACTTAGATAATACCTAAAAAAAAGAAAAGGCATTTTATATTAACGATTTGGAAGACTTGCTATTATTAAGGTGATAGTACTACTAAAATTGAACTATAGATTTAAGCAATCCTTGTCAAAATCCTTGCTGCCCATTTTATATGAAAATACAAGGAACCCAGAATAGACAGAACAGTCTTGAGAGAGAAACAATTTGGAGAATGCATACTTCTCTGTTTCAGTATCACTATAAAGTCACACTTATTGAGACATTGTCATATTTACATAAGCATAGCTATACACATAAAGATCAATAAAACATAATTCAGAATCTGCAAATGAACTTCAACCTGTAAATAAACCCCAGTACTGTGATCAATTGATTTTTCATTAGAATGTCAAGATAACCTGATGGGCTAATTGATGCCACTGAACAAAATAGTAGATTCGTCTATTTGTCCTTGTATCTTCATCAATATTTACCTCTCCTATTTTGATGTTCTGTTGTTAAGTGTGCAGATGTTAATGACTATTAACATTTTATCATTATGTAATGTTACTGTATATCCCTGACAACTTCATTGCTCTGAAGTTTCTTTGAGATTAATGTAGATACTCCAGCCTTCTTTTAAGTATCAAGTAAACCTTTCTCAATCCATTTACTTTTAATCTACTTATTTCTTTACTTTCACGTGTGTCCCTTTTATACAAGACGTGGTATTTATCTACTTTGATTCTAAATCGGTGTATTTAGACTCCATATTTGAAATGATGATTGATACAGATGGATTAATACCTATCAAATTTATAATATTTCTGTTTGTTGTATTTGGTCTTTCTTTTTTCTCTTTATTTTTATGTCTCTCTCTGAGTTTAATCAAATACATTATGATTACATTTTCTTTGTACACATAGAATATCAATTATACATCTTCAAACAGATAGTGGTGATACTAGATGTTATACTATACATTTTAAGTAAGCGATATTCATCTTTAAATTCCATTAGACTGCTTCATGTTTAATGTAGGTAATTTATAACAAAGTATTCCTAATTTCTCTCTCTTGTCCCTTGTTTATTGTTGTAATTA